>JAATLQ010033996.1:0-20434 GCA_013421005.1 Heliconius erato x Heliconius himera | reverse complement strand
GAATACACAACTAAAAGATCTAGATAAAACTGACTTTGATTTATTAATATAGTGAGATCTTGTTGAAATAGCATAATGTGTCAATCACAGCTCCAAAGGCTTATTATCTTATATTTATTAATATGTTTTTAAACGTTGCTTGCAGAGCTGATATCTTTTATGTTTACGCTGGAGTCCGTTTCTGGAACAAGCAGGGTAGGTAGAAAGAAACTAGTATTAGTACACACCCATCTCCATTTGCCGCCAAGTTTTCAAGACTTCGTGCTAAGCGGCGGTGTTCAACGCCGCGCTTTATTCGTTTTACTAGAATGAGGAAATAAAAATAATTCATATCACCGAGTAGGTATCGGACGACTGTCATGTTCACAGACAAAGTTTCTAAAAAGAAGATTTTGCCTCTAAGATTTTGCTTTAAAGTAATAATGGTTTTTTTTTTTAATTATTACAGTTCCTTCTTATCTTTCTCTTTATCCTTTCTCTTTATTGTTAGTAGTAGGTACTTTAAAAACAAACCTCTAAAACAATTTTAATCCTTCAAAAGCTTTATACAAACCAATACAGCAAGTAAGCTAAATAATATCACATTTACATAACAAAGGGACCTAAAAGAAACTTTACCAACTTAAAATAAAAGAAAAGAAAGGTATTGTTTCTAACTAAAGCAACACTATATCAAAATAAGCTGTTTTAGTTTGCTTTCCGTGTCCGTAAACTTCATAGTGAACATGAATACTCTATAATATTAGCATACGGCTATATAATATATTTCTAACATCTTTATGTAGATCACATCTTCAGATAAGTTCAAATCGCTTCGTACTAGGTTTGAATAAGAAATGCTTCTTATGGGTGTTCTTGTGAATGATTAATATAGTGAGAAAGTATTAGTGACGGTGTTGAGTTCTGCTACATGTAAATTGAAGTAAATTGAAAATAGGGTACATTATATATGAAAATAGAAAAAACATTGTAATATTTTTATGTGAAAATAAAATAAATTTAAAAGCATAAAAAATAAAAATAAAACGAAAACATAATTTAAAATTTGGATGATCATTGCTTAATCACTTAGGATAAACTGAACGATTTTTTATAATAATGTTACAAAATGTACATACAGTTCGATATATTAGGATAACTAAAAATAATTACTAATATTAATTTATTCAAGTACTTTACTTGTATTATTTAGCTTCACTATGTGCATAGCAGGTACCCTGGTGTTATACACTCTATTGGCGGTAACCAACGACTAGCTTTGCCTTCTTTCCAGAGGCAGGAATTGAAAATTTCCCAAAACTGGGAATCAAAGCCGCAACCGTCGAGTTTATAGTCCCACACTACTCCATAGTAAATTTATTCTTAAATATATAACATTCATTGCTCCTTGGCTTACCAATGATAAACGGCTGTCGATCATTTTGTATTGATAAAGTGGAATATAATTAAACCACGCAATGATAAATTATAATGATTATTGAAATTTTAACATTTGTTTGGCACTAGATTATTTAACACATAATCTATAATCTTAGACGGAAACCCAATTATTTGTTTGAGCTGATGAATGATAGCTAAATCATAGAGTAGATCCTCTTGTCCAGAAAATGCATGGTGGGTAAATATCTTTTTGTAAGAATCTACTTTTGAGTTGCAATTATAAAAAATATTGATGACTGTGCACGTGACGTTGTGGGTTGGATTCCTAATACGAGAGAATTTAAATATTTTATATATAAGAGAGGAGATAGATCCGAATGTTCCCGGCCAATTTTTTTTAAATAAATAAAATCTATGTTGTAAAAAACCTGTAGACAAAGGATTAATTAAAGATGAAGTCGTGAAAGATTTTTTTATAGATAAAAATTTAACGCTGACCGAAATATTCTCCATGTTCACACAATTTTAGGATCGGGCTACACGGTAAAATGATTAAAAATTAAAAAAAAAATCATACATTAACCTCTAATTTAACTTTCATAAGATGATCATCGCTTCCAAGTGATCACTGAAGGGCAGGGACACCCCTGGAAAACATACCAAACACGTTCAAGCTAATGTATTTCTTCTTAGTGACATTTTCTTTTAGAAACTGATAAAATATACCATTTCTAACTTTTCTACATCTAAGAGTAACTAGTGACTTGACTAATTAGAACGTAGTAATAAAAGTAATGGTTACTGTGTACGAGAAAATTGATTTAAGACTGAAATCAATTTACTGTTTACCAACTGTTTACCCATGTAATAATATATTAGGTAAATCATATTTAAACCGTTTTTATGTGTTTTTTGTTATTCTATTTGTTTTGTGATTATTTTTTATTAAATGTAAATAGTGTATGAAAATAAATAATGTTACATTTTTAAATGTAATAATAAAATACATTTAAAAATATAAATTATAAAAGGATAATATCGTGAAGCTAACAATGACTGAACGAAGCAACGTGTGCTTCCAATTACCTATAAATCATGCAATCTTAAAATTGGTGCGGAAGCGTAGGTGGACGAGTCCGAGTCGCATTTAATCTATTTTTTTATTTAAACTAAACTAAACTAAACTAACTTCACGCTTTATCCCTAGCGGGGTAGTCAGAGAGAACGGAGCGCCAAACGCTACGGTCTCTACATACCTCTTTTGCCTCGTCCACTGTCATCAACCTCTTCATACATGCCCTCCGGGGGGTCCTCATGCTTTTTACGTAACCTTCCTCCAGTATCTTTGGTACTGTGTTTTCGAAGGTCAACCGAGGTCTCCCCCTACCTCTCTTACCGCTCACTTTTCCATCATAAATCTTTTTTGCCATTCTTTCATCACTCATTCGTTCGACGTGCCCAAACCAGCTGAGCACGTTCTTCTTCATTCTCACCGTGACATCCTCGATAGCACCTGCCATTCTGTGTACCTCTTCATTGCGGATTCGATCAGCTAAGCTGACTCCGCATATCCTACGAAGAGATCGCATCTCCACAGCATTCATCTTTCTTTCATTCTTCTTCTGTAATAGCTTCTTCTTCTGTAATAGTTTCGCTGCTTTTATTTGTTTTTGCTTTGTTTAGTTATTATTATTTTTATCACAATTTTAAACATTTCCGCTTTAGTTTCCAAATGTAATTTCAAATTATATTAATCACGTAAAAAAGAAACGTAAAATTATATGATAACAGGGAGTTATTAATGAATTTTATTAAATAACTATTATTATCTTCTAGATAATTGATAATCAACGAAACAATTGAATAAATCGAGATAACCAAAGTTTTGAGTGTTACGTGTAAATGACATATATGAATGCTGCATTCCTCGCTTTACTGATTCGTTATCCATTTATATTAAGTTTCAATTAGTTGATAAATCTAATAATACATTTTTATTTAGACTTTGCCCACCATTATATCTGTACAATAACTTTTATATAACTTCGCAAATGATAAGTACCTACTTAGAAATTCCATAAAAATTCAAAGTTTTGTTAAATTAAAAAATTGATGTTTTGTTAAGTGAGGTCAGTCGTGGCCGGGGCCCATAGTGTGACTGTAAAACCGGGTTGGTTGTAGGTTCGGTCCCCATTCAAGGAAATGAAATATTTATTTAAATTTATATTTCCGTCTCTTCGCACTGTTGTCGACGCCTCCAGAATTCGGTAGTAATTGGGGAACAGAGTGTCTTAACACTAGATTCCCTCAGCCTAACCTGCCGTGTGCGGGATAAAGCGTGAAGCTGATAAAAAAAAAAAACAAAGTTTTGTACGAAATTTCGATATGCTCAATGAATTTTCACAATAATAATTTCAAATTTTGTTAGGCAGAGAGATAAGCTCGGATAGTAACGGCGATCGTCTGGGCGATTTTTAAAGGGACTAACTACACTTAGGTCGCGAGTACATGTGTTCCAAGGGGTCCTCAGGCTTTTTATTTTATATTCTTTTACCTTCTTCCAGTATGACCGATACTGTGTTCACGAAGATCAATCGAGATGTCTCCTATCTCTCTATTCTTCTCTAAAATACTGTATTTCAAAATAATAGTCCTAACAAATAAATATTAAAGTAGACTATGATGCGGCTTGTTAATACGATACAACTAAATACTAAATAATAAATAAATGACGTCACCACTAAATAAACATCCTTTTTAATAATCTCAGTTTTTATAAAAAAAATCCTTTAATTTCTTGAAAATCTATAAGTGACTAATCTCAGTAATCCTTAGAAATCTACATAAATCTCTTATAAGCAATGCTTTCCTGAAAATGTGAATAATACCGCAAATATTTGAAAGTACAAGATAAGTCCCGGCGCCACTGTTGATAAGAAACAACCGAAATGATTGATATTGAATTAAATGGAAAAAAATATGTATTCCATTCTAGCTCTTAATATTTAAGCTTTAAATACGATTTTTCCACAGTTTTGAAAGAAATGATCATTTTTTTGTAATAAATGTAAGGAGGTGTGTAAATGACATCAGATTGATTAGAAAAGGGCAAAATCCACGATGATTTTGCGAATGTTTACGTAATTAGTCATATAATTGCAAAATCTATTTTTTTTTTTCTTGAAATCCTAAAAGTACTATGGTACTGGTATTATTTAGGTTGCGTAAATAATGTGTAAATTTTGTAGTGTTAAGACACTCCGTTTCCCTCCCACTTTCCGCCAATTGCGTGTTGAGTTTGCGCTCTACTTTGCGTATTACGCTTTGCGTCGTTACCAGAATGGGGTAATGGGATTCGAAACCACAACCTGTCGCGTTAAGAGTCGCATGCTTGTACACTATACGAAACCAGGGGGCTTCGTATTCTTCTATGCGGAAAGAAGTATGAAGATGAAAAAAAAACTGCACTAACATTTTAGGTACCTATAACTTAAAAAAAATACTTTCAATGACTTTCAGATATTTACAAATTAAATCGTTTTTTCATTCATCTATATATATAGATAATATGTATTAGGTCAGTATACATATAAATCACGCCAGTAAATTGACCTCTCCCCTTCAAAAATGTATGTTAGCTGATGACTAATACTACTTACTAATTATCAATTTAAATACTTAACTCATTTGGTTATTTTATAATAATACAAGTGATTAACTTATCTATTAATTATCTATTATTAAATATGATTTAAGCATTTTTTTCTATTATTGCGATAGAAAATAATCCAATTTGAATTGTTCATATAATAGAGATATTCATTGATAGTGACTGTAAACGCGACGTTTGCGGTTTCGATTGGACGAAAGGGGAATGAAATATTCATTTCTTGACTCTTGTAAAGAGGTAAAGCGCGGCGTTGAGTTCCGCCATTCAACACGCAATGCCTAGAGAATTCGGCCACACTTTCTTTGTACTAAGTTTTTTAAATAATATTGAATAATGATAAAAATATTTATAATTCATTCAAAATTAGAATGTACAATATAAGTTTTTATTAATATTCATAAGTTTGATATGACTGTGTATGTGCATACCTGTATGTCTGACTGTGGCATCGTACCTCCTAAACAGATGAACCAATTTCAATTTAGTTTTTTATTTGAAAGGTGACTTAATCGAGACTATTATTATACATTTCATTATTCATGAAATTATCTTCAACACTGAGGATTACTTAAGATTTTTTCTACGAACTTGTTTACTTTTCAAAGTTTTATGTATCGATGGTTTTTGATTATCAATTATGTCAAATTTAAATTAAATATACATATTCGTTTCCAGGTGTGCAATGAAGGTGCAACGGTGGTAGAGGGCCGGAGGGCGGCCGGACGGGGCTCGCGCGCGCCCCTCCGCCCGCCTACCCCCAACGACCCGCGCGATGCTCATGGCAAGCGCCCTGTCCACTTTGCTCGCGGTAAGTTCAAATAAACTATATACAATTTGAAAACATTTACCCACTCCCTAACATTAAGATACTTCTATGTCGGAACCTAACGCCGCAATGGAAGGACAGGTTGGACAAAAAAATGAGATGTATATATTTTTCTCTTATTAATTATTCTCCCAGTGTGATTTGAATCCACAACTTCCCATTTTGTCCAAATATCCTGTCTTGGTGTAACCTGGAGGCATCAAAGTTTTACATACATTGAGCAATAGAGCAAAATCACATTTAGGTTCGTTACAAATCCTATGAAACTCCTCTCTTTAACTCCATATCGAAATTACACCGGTTTTCCATTCTTATTTTGCTGTTAAAATAAGCATCAATTAAGTTATGTGCATAAAAAAATGTTTCTTTAAATTCCAAATAGTTTAACAAATAATAGCTAGACACAATATGAGTCATATATGCGTAGAAACTTAATCGAAATACTTACTATAATTTAGCATATATTATAAGGTCAACAATAATATATAACTATTTAGTTTTACTGTAGATTCTGTACCAATATGGGAAGTAATCAGTAGCGGCAATGACTATCTCTATAGTAATTTCAACACTCGTTAAATATTATAGTCTTCATGAAATTTAAACATTCAAGTACATATACCTACACAAGACCCAACAAAAGTGTCAAGTTTATGAAACATTTTAAATAATTAAAAAAAAAACTCACGCTGTATCCCGCACACAGCAGGGTAAGCAGAGTAAATCTAGTGTTAAGACACTCTGTTCCCCACTTTCCTTTGTAAATATTTTATCTCCTCGAGTGGGAATCGAACCTACAACTAGTCAATTTTAAAGTCACACTCTGTGCCCCTGTGCCACCTGTGGGAAATGAGCACTGAGACATGACATCTCCAAAACTTACGGGAACGGAAAAAAACGAGATTTTAACGTAACGTAACCACACTATCCAAATTATTTTATTTGCTACACGTGTTTCTAAACATTGGGATTCCAAAAAATGTCTATGTAATAATGAATATACGCGATTAATCCGGTTAAATAGTTCAATTAAACTTACTAAAATTTGTAATTGGTGACGACAAAAAAGATATAACAAAAAATACCTTCATATAACAAATATAGCCAAGCAAAGTCACGTACCACAACTAAGCTATACACGCGTGGGCTTATAGAGTTAGCCGCGTACAGTACGTACCGCCTTGGATCCTAAAAGCTGCAATTCCCTTTAGTTATATTCCAATTTTATGGAAAATCTACCATATAAAGTCTAATAATGTTTCTCGTTTAAAATGTCTTTACTGTTTTAACGGCGCCGTTAAGCTGTAACGGCGTTTGAATAAAATTAATATTGCTATATTATACTTGAGATATCAATTGCTTGGTGCATCAATGACGTATTTGCTCTTTTTGAATCGTTGCAGACGCTATGAACGTTTATAATTAGTCTTTCTGTTTAAACGGTTGTATATTCGTTTCCTAGTTTAGGTAAATAAAAATTTAATATTTTCATGTACTCGGTCTGGTAAAGAGGCAAAGCGCGGCGCTAAGTTCCGCCACGCGAAACGCAATGTGGGGGTTACAAGCGTCGTAATGACAACGGTGTGTCTTAAAAGTAGGTTCACAGGTTCCCTCTGCCTGCCTTGCTATGCGCGAGATGCAGTGAACGTAAAAAAAGGTGATTGTTAGATTAAATGAGCGGTGTATTCTCTTAAACAAATAAAGAGAATCTAGCGAAATTGCTATTATGTAAAGATTAAATAAAATTATACTTGAGTTGAAATCATGGTGGCGGAAAGACAACATCTGAATGACGACGGTTCTGTATTCGATTCTTATTATTATGTGCATTTTTTTCTTTTCGTCTCTCCTCTCTGGTAGACAAAGTGCGGCGTTGAATTTCGCCACTCAATACGCATTACCTCGAATTCGGGTGAAGAGCGGAATGTAAAAAAAATAATTAACGCTCCCTCCGCCTATGCTTTTCTTTATGCGTGATACAGCGTGAAGCTTTTAGCTCTTAGCTTTCACGCATAAAAATATCACGCAAAAAAATGTCTAAACATAACGGTAATGACTCGGCGACTACAACTATGACAATAGATACAATATGAATATGTACATACAAAACGCCTAGAAGTCGTCTTGCCATGCTTAAAACAGATATCACCTTATTCAATTATATTAATTGATTTATAATGAAAGAACTAATTTCACTATACGGTACTGTTTTTAAAATTATGTCATCATCATCGTCATCGTTTATCAACTAGATTTTTATTATTATCAAAAATCACTTCAACGATAAAAAAATATATAAATTCCAAAGTATTATTTTATCTTTCTATTTCTCTCTTCTTTAATTAAGAATATAGATAAAGTACGTACTTTAAGCGTTTACCTTTTTATCGCGTTGTAACACTAACATTCCGGACTAACTAAAATACACACCTATGTTACACGAGGAAGCTCAATTCTATCGGCAGTATAGCGCCAGCTGTTAACAGCGTAAGTCGTCCGTAAAAAAAAAAAACTGTCAATGACGCGTACGTCAAAAAAGCGCGCGAATAGTAGTTCTTAAAAAAAAATATTTATTATTATTTCTTTTTAATACGATATGTTTCGTTTTTTAATTTAATTTAAAAAAAAATAAACTTTAAATTTTTTATTAGTGATGAAAATGTCGATGTGCTTTATTAGATGTGACTGGAAAGTGTTTGAACGGAAGTGTTAGCCTCAAATTTTATGTATGATTTATTCAAGACCTTGGATAAATTTACTTTTGCTCATGGCAATTAATGTGGTAAGTATAATCGATTTATTAGTTGATATATAGTATAATATAATCGATTTATTTTAAAATGATGTCTCAATTTACATTACGATTTACGATAACGACTTAGCACTAAATATAATGTATAATTAATGTTTTAACTATAAAGTTATTTATATTTTTGTTTTTTATCGCTTTAAAATTTCACAACTTTAATAATTTTTCATGATTGCACAGAGTATCTAGTCACTCTGTCCTCTGTTGATTTTAATCATTATAATCTGTTTAGTTCCTTCAAACACCATATAATTGATTTCACATTGATGAAGACACAGATAGCCCTTATGAAAGCAAACTATATAGTCAATTTTACTGAATAAACTATTACTTCACAAAAACCAATAACTTAATTAAGAATAAGAAAAGATACTCACAATCGACGAACTGAAAAACCACTCACGATCAAAGTGTGTGGCGTACAATAACTTATAACCTGGAAAATTCAAATAATAAAATTCCCCATTAAAAAAATAGTATCCACGACTAAGTATATGGTTCCGTAAAATTCCTCAACTCAACCACTACGCGACAATCTTATAAATTAACTGGTTTTATTTATTTAGGGCGGCTAAACGCGGCGGCAACGTGTAAACGAAATTAAACAAACTACGATCTACATATATACATATACATACATATATAAGCTAATTTGATATTCTAAAACATCCAAAATCGGTACCGATATTCAAATACTTATCACCGTTTTAATTTGAATTTAATTATCACACTGTCTATTCAGAGGTAATTATTTAAACATAAGAACATCGTTTGTAACTATGTCAAAAATTCAACTTAAAATGCATAGTCATGTATTCTAACTTTTAACGTTCTCATTTATATATAAAAATATGATTATATAAAAATGAAAGGAGAAATGGAGAAAATCTCTTAATGCTCCCTAACCTACCTAACCTTAGGTAGGTTAGAGAGGAAACCTACCTTTATTAAACTGTTAGCTTAATCTCACTGTTATATCATAACCTAATTACAAAAAAATATATAAATTATAGTTTATGTTAGTCTCTAGTGTTATTTTGATAAATTACTGTAAAGTTTCATATAAATCTGTTCAGCAGTTTTTATATAAAAGTGGAATTAGCATAAATTTTCACAAGTTTTCACATTTAAAAATTAAATGTAGGATATTAAGTAGAAGTCTAAATAGTCTAAAATAGAAGCTAGACTCCGCTCCGATGCGCCGGTTCGATCACTACTCAGAAAATGAATCACTTCCATTCTCCCACTGTGGCAAGACCAAGAGCGGCGATGAAATTCACCACTCAACACTTCACGTCCCAAATTGGAAAAAAACGTGAATAACTGAGTTGGTCAATAATTATCTATAACTTACGTTGACAAACATTTTTTTATTATTTTTACAAATTTCGACGTAGCTTGGGAGATTATTACAAATTTCGACGTAGCTTGATAAGAACGCTCAGAGTGCCTGGTCGATCAGGAGGCGCGGGTTCGAGTCCCGCTACGTTCAATTTTTTATACGTTTTCTAAATACATATTTTTACTATTTATATTTAATAAAAATAATGAAAACAATTTCCTTAATAGACATTTTTTAAATAGAAAATTAGTAACATTATATATCAGCTAAGAGCCAATAGTAAGTAGCCAGACCTTTATTTTAGAAAGCTTAAAAGTTTCTGTGCGCATACACCCAACACTGGTAAGTACTATCAGGGAATATGGACTTTGGGTGGTGGTTGCTTTGCCAGTTATCAGGTAACTAAGATGCAAAAAATAGTACCTAACTTTCGTTAAATTATAAAGCCATTTTTTTATGTTTTCTTGGTAATAATATTAGAAATGACGTTTGACCATTGCTCTAGCAATGGAAACGTCATTTCACACTTAGTTTTATACATCCCTGGCCCTACTGTTTTGCTATTTGCTATTTCTCTAATAGCATCTAGGACGTATTTTCTAAATATTCTAGTAAAGCGTGAAGCTAAAAAAATATAAAAATAATAATAAAACTAAAAGAACATTAATATCATTTAATAAAATTTTATAATGTGCTTTTCCTGCTTTGCAAAAAAAAAATAATAAATCGACGCAATATAAAAAAATATATATACAAATTGGAGGCCAGTCGTGGCGTAGGGGCACAATGTGTGGCGGTAAAACCGACTGGTTGTGGGTTCGATCCCCACTCGAGAAGATGAAATATTTACTTAAATTTATATTTCCATTTCTTCGCTCTGGTGTCGAGGCAAAGCGCGGCGTTGAGTTCTGCCACTCAACACGCAGTCTCCAGAATTCGGCAGAAAGTGAGGAACGCAGAGTCTCAACACAAGGTTCCCTCTGCCTACCCTGCTGTGTGCGGGATACAGCGTGAAGCTGAATATATACAAATAATTTTCAAAAATGCATAACAAAAAAATGCATCACAAGTTATGAAATGGTAAATAATATCGCGTATAGTACAATAAAGGTCAATGCATTGGCCCATTGTTCTATACGGGGTCAAAGTCAGTTATTATCAATAGACTTGATTTATGAGTTAAGTGTGAACGTATCAACCGATTGATCGTTTCTCCACCAACAGTTATAGTTAAGGACGTCGACAATCGATTAAAATCGATATTGATTTGATAATTAATTATAGAAAGATGTATTACTAACTAGCGATTGTAGGTTCGATTATGATATCAGGGTAGCTAAGGGAAACATTGCGTGTTGAGTGGCGGAATTCAACGTCGCGCTTTGTCTTATTACTATGTGATTATTACTAATTAAGTAACGCTCATATTTATAAATCACTCTCAAGCCTGAGTTTAAGGCAAGTCGTGGCGCGAGGGACACACGAGTATGACTGTAAACGCGACAAGTTGTTGGTTCGATTCCCACTCGCACTTGCTGAGGCAAAGCGCGTCATTGACTTCCGCCACTCAACAATAATAAAGCTAAAAAAAGTCTGAATCCGATCTTGTGATGCCATTCTTATTGCATGACGATATATAATTCATGAATGAAAACAGCATCTCAATATCGATCTCAGACTTGAGACCACCAGATGCCAGAAAACGTTACCTAGAACCACTTACAAAATAAATTGTATAATAACATATTTCACGTTAATAACCTCAGCCATATTTTACGACTCGCAATTTATAGTCATCCATGTATACTGTCAAACAAATTTTATATCATTTCCTTATTGTGCCTTAGAATTGATAATCGAAATTTTATTACTTACTATACGTATTCTATACTAGTAATACGTCTAGTAATAATCATATTTCATACACTATTAATATTATGTTCATATAAATTTTACAGATTTTTGCTAAGAGAATCAAAGAAAGTAGGGAGTTGATTTTTTTTTTGCTTATATGATGTTTTTAAGATAAAACCAACCGACAAATAGCGGCGTTGATTTACGCCACTCAACACAAAATGGGCGCAAAAATTGGGCGGAAAATAGCGTATGTAGTGTTTATGTTGTAGGCTTGACTCTGTATACATGTAGCAGGATAGGCACAGGAAGCCTAGTGTAAAGAGTTTACATACTCTGCTCTCCGCTTTTCGCCGAATTCCGGAGGCATTACATGTTGAGCGGCGAAACTCACCAACGCGCTTTGCCTCTAAGCAAACAACAAAAAATTAAAAATATTAAAGATTTCATTTCCTCCAGTCGGAATCGAACCCACAACCTGTCGCGCTTACAGACACTCACTTGTGCCCCTGGGCCACGACTGTTCTGTAACGTATTAACAGTAAATCCCCTTTACCTCCTCTGCTATACGGAAAAAGGCGTGAAGCTGTAAATTGATATATATATATAAACTTGTTCCATACGTGATGGTACAACATTAAAGAAGAAAAAAAACTGTAAATCAATGTTCCCATATCAAACTAATGCGTTGAACTAATAACTGAACTAAAAACAAACATGGATGTCATAAACTAAGACTCCGGAATGTATCTAATTAATTTGTCGGTTTTTTAACTCATATCTCCTTAACTCTTTATCTTCCGTATCTAACAAATTGAACCCATTAAAAATAAAGGTTTAGTTAATAGAAATTCTATTTTTTTATTTAATACATTAATTGCATTACAAATTAAAAAGACAGCTTTGCGTTCATCTTTACTACGTTCCCCACATATTGGCTGATTTTCGAGATGTTGCGTGTTAGTGGCTGAACTCATTTTTTTGTCGTAATAGAGCGAGGGAATGAAAACATACACTGAGTAGGAATCGAACCAGCAACCGTGACGCTTATAATCACACTATGGTCTTAGATGCTCTGAGTCACATGGCCCCAAAACTAGAAATTACTTGGTGTAAATAAAAAAGTATTTTTTAGTTTTTGAGGGCAAAAAAGTTACACTTTTTTGTGTTTGAATGTATTATGAAACAAAGTTTAGTGATTTTTTTTATTTCAAAGAATTTTAACACTTCGTTATTTTAACCTAAAGCTTCTTTAGTATTTTTTAAATTCTCTCAAAATAAAATAAAGATAGTCTTACTCTTTCTTCCTCTAGTTAAATATCAGCGACTTACTCTAACATTGTACAAAACAACCGTAATTGGATCCATAACGTCTTGACGCAGTGGCACACTGTTTAACTGTAAGCACGACGCTTGTGACTTCAATTCCAACTCTGGGAAACGAATTATTTTTCATTTCTTCGCTTGATAACAAAATAGAGCGCAGCGTTTAGTTCCCACATCCAACACGCAATGTCTCGAAAAATGTACACTACGTGGGGAAAAAGAATATAATAATATTGAGCCAGTCATTGGCACGAAGTGTGACTGTAAAACCAACTGGTTGTGGGTTCGATCCCCACTCGAGGAGATGAAATATTTACCTAAATTTATATTTCCATTTCTTCGCTCTGGTGTCGAGGTTAAGCGCGGCGTTGAGTTCTGCCACTCAACACGCAATGCCTCCAAAATTCGGCAGAAAGTGGGTAACGGAGTGTCATAACACTAGGTTGCCTCTGCCTACCATGCTATGTGCGGGATACAGCGTGAAACTGATTTGATTTGATTTTATGTTGAGTTCTCTCTCTTCTCGCCGGATATATTAACTATATTAACACTGAATTCTCTATCTCTTCTTTCCATATAGCGTGAAATCACAAAAAAAACAAAACCACCGTAGCAGGAAGCCTAGGGCATTGTCACGACGCGTCACCTAGAGTGACCCGGCCTCATACCAGTGTAAACTAAAACCAATCACGGCCGCGGTGCTGATCCTGACACTGACACTGACACTGACCTCCACTGTCATTATTGTGACTGACTATCGCATTTGTCAAATTATATGATAAATCAACCAATTTAACACCATCTACTATATTATATAATCATGTGAACTATACGCGGAAATAAAATCGTTTTTTCTTAGTACTTATATAAGTAATAAATGAACACACGTTACTTACAATAGTTCAAGACTTTTTTAACTTCACACACGTAACAGGGTAAGCAGAGGGAGCCTGGAAGCCTAGTGTTGAGAAACTCCGTTCCGATTACGTCACTTCCGTTCTCCATTTCCGCCGTATTCTTGAGGCCTTGCGTGTTGAGTGGCGGAACTCTCTATACATATATTTTTATAAAATAAAAATCTTGCTTAGATGCCTCACAAAGACATTATAATTGTATATATAAATAATATTATAATTAATAGGTGTATAAGATAAGAAAATTAGATAATCATAAGATAAAAAAGGCATGGACCACGTGTCTGTAGTTTTGTAATATTACAAAATGTTTGAAAGCTTCATAAATACACTTACAGCTTCACATTTTTTCTCGCTTAGCAGGGTCGGTTGAGGGAACCTATTGTTAAGACACTCCGTTGTCCGATTCTGTCCAATTTTCGAGGCATTACGTGCTGACTGACGGAGTTAAGCGCAGTGTTTTTTTACTTAAAAGCTTACATAATATATCATGACATTTTAATGTGAAAAATAAGTAATTTGTATTAAAAATAAATAGTTTGTTTACAAAAAAAAGAAAAAAAGTATTTTATTTTTGATTAGGAGCAGTAAAATAATATATTTTTTTTATTTTCTGTATTTGAGAGATAAGTGAAGAATTAATAATAAGCTATTATCTATTTTTTCCACAATTTCTTTAATCTTTAAATATACTAATCAAAAATTAAATAGTAAAAAAGCCTCCTTTTTAGTGTAATGTGAAACGCAATATTTACTACCACCACTCAACCTGTGGAAAACGTGAAATGGAGTGCCTTAACACTAAGTTTAAACTGCCTGTCCTGTTCTATGCTTAAAACTAAAAAAAGAAATTTTGTTTTTTTTATAGTGGCTAAAATCTTGGCGAATTTTTCCATTCACTATAATGTTCTTTAATTTCCAATTGACTATAAAATAATCATTGTTTTGATAAGATACATTCTTGTGATAAAATACCTCACGATGACAAACCCACCAAATTTTTTATATAGATTATCTTAATAATGCATAATAGTAAAAGACTTTTTTCCAATGTTTTTAGGTTCGTTAAAAAAGTTGTTGCAAAGTTGAAAAATGTACTTAAATTACTTTTCTTAATACAAATGCGTACTATAAAAGTATTTGTGAAATGCGCTACCTAACAGTAACTTAGAAATATTTAATATTTTCATTTTTTCGCTCTGATAACTAAGCAAAGTGTGTCGTCGAGTTCGACCACTAAACAAAGCTTAGACGGAGTGTCTTGACACTAGATTTTCTCTGCCTATCCTGCTATGTGAGGGATACAACGTAAAGTAAAAAAAAAATATAAAGTACATAATACGTATAATATAAGACTGAGTGTTGAACGCTTAAGATTTTACTTTCAGTAAGTAAAAGTCGGCAATATTCAACTAAAATTTTAAATATTTCATCTATTTTAAATATAGTTTTTTTTTTATATCTTTCCTGCAGCTTCGCCCGCTTGTTAATGTAAAAACTAAGAATTTTGTATAACACAGAAAAAAATTAAAGGCCCAACATGACTCTACAGTTACGATGTAGAGCCGTATTCGATTTACTACTGTTACTACTGTAGTTCCTGATATTAGCGTGTTTAGACAAACAAACTTCAATTTTATAATATTAGAAGTAGTATAGATATATATTTATCTTAAACAATGCATAGTAACAGGATTACAAAGCAAATATGTTATAATATTTAATTGCGGAAAAACACAAGTAGCCAAACAAAAACGGTACCGGCGTCTCAACCTATTATCGCGTCTACATTCCGATTAAATCAATAAATATTTATTCTTATCATTTATTACAATTATTCATATTGCAAATAATTTCTTGACATTTGTAAAAACCAGAAAATTATTCTTAGTTATTTAATTATTAAAGCACTGTAAGGGTTTTGATTTATCTTATATGATATAATATTATACAACATAGTACTAGTACTAGAGAGACCAGTCATGGCGCAGGGACACAAAGTGTGACTGTAAAAACGACTAGTTTTAGGTTCGTTCCCCACTCGAAGAGATGAAATATTTACTTAAATTTATATTTCCATTTCTTCGCTCTGGTGTCGAGGCAAAGCACGGCGTTGAGTTCTGCCACTCAACACGCAATGCCTCCAGATTTCGGCAGAAAGTGAGGAATGGAGTTCTTAATCTTAACACTAGGTTCCCTCTGCGCACCCTGCTGCGTCTAAACAGCGTTGTGATAACAAGACATAGCGCGGCGTTTCTCCAATGGGCGGGAAATGGAGAACGGAGTGTCTTTACTCTAAGTTCTCCTCTACCTACCTTGGTCCAAGTCTCTACCTACCCTGCTAAATGTAGGATATAGCGTGTAGCTAAAAAGAAAAAGAACAAAAAGTCTACAAATTACAAAATAAACATATCATTATCATCAACATTTAATAGTATGTAGAAAGTAATAATGCGGGTGTCCAAGCCGTGTTAACTTACATACCTACAATGTTTGTTGAAGCCCTTATCGTGAGCAAACAGGAAATCGAATCCCATGCCGCAAGGTGTAGGCAAATGTACACATGCACCATTGAATGTATTTGAACGTTATACCCAAATATTGAGATGACGGACCCTTTGGGTTTGGGGAAGCGTCTCTGTAAATATATTTGGTAAATGAGAATAAACATTGGTCATTCATGTCTTTAGGTGAGGATTAGGTGGTGAATAGTCAGTTGAAACGCTATTATACGTCGTTTTACGAAATTTTGCTTTTGCTGACAGTTGGTTAGCTGGTTAGCATCGATGACCAGCAGTTGTAGATATGTGTATTTCCTAGAAAAACATTAGTTTAATGTGATTTATTGTTATTTTTATGCGTAAAATTAATTTAAGGTTGTGTCTTATTAATGGGTCAGAAAAAGTGTCTAGTGATACCGAGTACCACCCTTGTGGAAACAAGCTGTGTGGTACAACTTAAAACCTTATATCTTATAAATATTTTACCACAGCTAGAATTGGAATCCAAAAATGTCAAGTCAGTTTGGCGCATCCCATCTCGTCATTTTTTTTCAGCTGCACTTTTTATCTTACCTAGCAGGTTAGGCAAAGAAAACCTAGTTAACCAGTTATTTATTAAGACAACGAAAAACCCGACATCAAATCTAACAAGAAAATATTTTTTTAAAGCAGTTCACAGATTTAACAGTTACAAGGAAACATACCCTCATAGTAATAACCGACCAACGTTTTGGACTTCGCTGCACTTGGCTAAAAACATTTCACTCTCCGACCGAATTCGAATGGAAAGGATTCGTGTTGAGTGTAGGAACTCAACGACGCGCCTTGTCTATACAAGAGAATAAAACTAATTCACTCTTCCGAATGGGAACCGAATCTACAACCATCTCTTTTACAGTCCGACGTGCCACTGCACCGCCATAGCCAAATAACATACAGCGTCAAATAAATTATCAATTTATGCGCTACGATACGAATGTGTGTACATTAATAGTTTTATATTAAGATGAAAAGTTTCAATTAATCCCGACACACTGCGAAACAGTTAAATTATACTGTCACCCACTTTAGTGGCTCCATGGAAAAATAAAAGCATAACTCACGTTTGGATGTGGTTATGCAATATAGATGAGTATAATATAATATAATAGTAAAGGCCAGTCGTGGCGCAGCGGCACAATGTGTGATTGCAAAACCGAATGGTTGTGGGTTCGATCCCCACTCGAGGAGATGAAATATTTACTTAAAAGCGTGGCGTTGAGTTCTGCCACTCAACACGCAATGCCTCCAGAATTCGGCAGAAAGTGGGGAACGGAGTGTCCCAACACTAGGTTCTCTTTGTCTACCCTGCTGTGTGCGGCATACAGCGTAAAGCTAAAAAATATATATATATATAATAATTTCAAAAGTTCCTTAAAGTTGAGACCGCCGTTTTGACGTGGGACAGCGTCTTACAATCAGCCTCTGTCCCATGTCACCAAGATAGATTGTTGATTCATCGAGTGATGGTTATTGATTCGGTCCCACTCAGTGAAATGTAGTTTTTTTTGTTTTAATGTAGCAGGCAATATTTGATTTCCTCGCTCTTATTTGTAATAAACCGCGGCTTTGAATACCGAGCGATGCGGGGTGAACGGAGGGATATACCATGAAGCCAAAAAATTGCCATTACCACTTTATTTGTACGAATTATATTATGATGAAATTATATCAAGCAGCAGATTTACAGGTCGGTGGATACATAAAAAAAAATTGAGCGCATATAAATTATTATTAACCTTAAAAAGGATTTTTACGTATTTAAGTGAAATTATTATGAATTTGTGTTATTTAAAACTCCTTAGAAAATGTAGATTTTTTGAAATTTATATCACGACTTCAGTTATGGCGACAATAAAACATATAATTAACCCAAAAAGGGCACCGCAACAGACTGACGGATTAACTACATATTTTTGCACAGCCTACCTTTTGTAGATATTAAATAAAAAGAGTTAGATTTGTAAAAAACAAGGAAAAAAAATTTGAAACTAAAAAAAGTTTTTTTAATTAACATTTTATTTTTCAATTCGAACAAGTAGGAATGAGATTAGCGCGTAAAACCAAACTAATTCTTAAGCTCCACGCTGTATCCCGCACACAGCAGGGTAGGCAGAGGGAACCTAGTGTAAGACACTCCGTTCCCCACTTTCTGTCGTATTCTGGAGGCATTGCGTGTTAAGTGGCAGAACTCAATGCTGAGCTTTGCCTCGACACCAGAGCGAAGAAATGGAAATATAAATTTAAGTAAATAATTCTTCATCTTTATAATATTAAATATAGAAAATTAAATTCTTGAAAACTAATAAATATATTCTTAAGTCATTCCCGCATAAAACTCTCCATTTAATCCGTACAAAGACACCGCATGTAGCGATGTGCTATAAATCATTTTTAATTTCTGACATACAACAAATAGACGCGCTTTGCGTATCTCGGGCTTAGCTTGTGAGATCGTTTTTTTTTATATACAAACGCCTTGCCTTATTATTTTCAATTGGCAATAATGTTATTCTTGATTTTTATTTATATTACTTTTGTATTTAATTTTTAATGCTATATTTATACTCGGAACTTGGGGAACATAGTGTCTTAATTATAGGTTCCCTTTTACCATGCATTGTGCGGGGCGGCGTTACGCTAAAAAACATATATTTATACTTTGCGGTTGCAGATTTGTAGATCACTTACAGGAATTAATTAATTTAGCAATTATTTACTTTTACTTTCTATGGTGATAAAAACAAGTCATTGATAGCCACTTAACACGCAATGTCTCAAAAATCGGGCGAATGTCTCAAAAAGTGGGGAACGGCATAGCTAACCTGAAAGTTTTATCAGCAGCTTCTGTTATATATAAAATTATTTAGATATATCTATGCTGTTAAAAATTTTATATTAATATATGCACCTATGTCTTTTAAAACTGCAATTTTCAAACCCACGATTTCCGTCTCAGTAGGCAATACTGCCTCCCGCTGAGTTACATTGCTTAAGTCATTTTAACATGAACCTGTTCATTTTTTTACAGTTACAAGCAAATAGATTATAGATAACAAAATATTATCTTAACTTAGTTTCGATAAGAAATCGAGTTATATTACTATAAGAAATCTATTAGAAATATATAGTATACTTACACCTTTATTACATTGAAAAATGTTTTAAAACGATTAAGACAAAAACATATAACAATAACATATCGTACACAATACTCGTAGCTCAACACAAGATCTCTATATAATAATATAGAGGCACAAAGCGGTGTTGAGTTCCGCTTCTCATCACATAGTCTCTCGAAAATACAGCGGAAAGTGGCGAATTGAGCGTGTCAAAAAGTGGATGTTATGGCCTAAGATCCCATCGTTTAAAACTGTAGGGATTAGATTTTCTAATGAAATTTATATTTAAGAATGATACATGATAGTAGAATAGATTACACTAGGGTTGCCCAAAAAAATCCTGCCGCAATCACTTTTAATTAATGTTTTTCGTAACTCGTTTTTGGAGAAAATTGCACTCATATGTTTTTTATGTGAATCGCACATCATTTGAAAGAAAATCGCATAAGGAATTGGAAAAACAATGGTTGCCAGCTCTCAGTCTGCCGCAAGTCCAAGGTTGCCTGGTTTAAAGAGGCTACTTAATGTGAATATTTGCACTCATGTGTTTTTTTAATGAATTATATATCAAATTAAAGCTTATTTTTTTGTCATCACTAAAACACATGGTTGCCTGGAAAATGGCTGCCGCAAGCAAAGGTTGCCATCATT
>JAATLQ010033995.1:10142-20423 GCA_013421005.1 Heliconius erato x Heliconius himera | reverse complement strand
GTCGCGCATGTTCTTACCGACTACCTACCTGATAGGACATTTTTCGTGAGAGTGGAGAGTGTAGCAGCCATTCGATCGCTGCCGGAATTCCCCAGGGTAGCATTTTATCACTTGCCATCTACGAATTATACACCGATGACATCCCAACGCACGGCCTTAAGTTGGTCCTCCTGACTGGGTGTCTCAACTGGCTGAGCTTACTGCTCAGGTGACATTTGATTATCCTTCCATTCCCACCAAAAAACTCTCTCTGTATCTGGTCTAGGGCAGGTACACAGTCCTAAGGCCAAGGGCCCCCTAACGATGCACCCATATTGATGGTTGCCGCTCGAGACCACGGCCAGATGGCCTTGATGCCGTTCCCCAGCGCCAGAAGAAAGGAGCTGGACTAGAGAATGCTTCAATGCTAGCTCTTTAGTAAAGTAGGTTTAGAAACAATTGCACATATTTTGGAGCTCTTTAAATAATCATCAATCAACAATCTTTCGTTCATCAATCTTTCGTTTAAATATTTTTACATAAAAGAATAATAGGTAGACTACCTATTACGTTGTTTATGATTTTTACCATTTAAGTATTCTATTGTTTGTGTCGTTTGTTTAAGGAACGCAATTCAGTATATTAGATAAATAATTCAGTAGTTTAAGCGGGCGAAGCCGCGAGTGGGTCGCTAGTATATATATATAATAATAGTAATAAGATATGATAAGAGTACGATGGAGTTTGTTTGTTCTGTTTTGTTTGTGTATCAAAATTTCCAGGGTGTAACTGAAAAACGGCGATGCTTGAGAATGAAAACTCAAGCATCATTAGCTGAGTTACACCTTTTGCCATAATGTCAATCGTGATGTTTATGTCCATTGTTATAAAATTGTATGTTGTTTTTTTTATGGCAATAAATGTTTTTATTATTATTATTTATTATTTTATGTTTTTAATTCTCGACAGCATATACATATGTACATAGTTATTTTAAAGATCTCAATTTATGTGAAACTTTAAAGGAATTTATATTAACGAAAAGTAATAAAACGAAGAGCATTTCCACAAAACAAGACGAATAGACAGACAAAAATAAAATAATATTGAACAATGAATAAATAAACAAATAAAAAATTAATAATAATTGTATTGTAATTTTATTACCCAACTACGGCGAAGCAAAAAGAAGGGTTATAATTTTGACCTGTACGTATGTATGTGTGTTGGTATGGATGCTCATCTGTTCCCTCATAATTTCTAAACTAGCTATCATAATTAGACAACTGAGGTGTCGTTAGAAGCATTATGATCGTTTGCTGGTTATAGGCTACATGACGTCACGTCAGTTGACTACAACGCCCTCTAGGCGACTTAAAGTAAAGAACTAAAATAAAAATAAAATCTTTAGGGAGTCGTGTGGGATTTCAAATGAAACGGCTTTCTTAGGATATTTCAAATATGTAAACATTATTAGCTGTTGGTCTCTGCTTTGTTTGCAATCACCTGATAATTGCAAGAATTTATAAAATCACATCTAATATAGTTATGTGTGGTAAATTGGGCAAAACATAAAGAAAGTTTGAAAACTATAACCCGGCTACTAAAATACGCTCTAAAAAGAACGAAATCAGAAAATTGTCTCAGTTATTATGTAGTCATTATTATGTACAAACTAATAAAAAATTACCGACTATTAAGTAAACAACTTACTTATACGTATTATATTTTTACATATTTATATAATTACTATTATTATTGTTTATACTTACTATTATTTTTATACATACTAATATAGTGATATATTTAAAGGATTGCCGTGCCGTCGCATGCCATCTACTGTAGCAAAACAGATTCATTATAGTTTGATTTTGATTTTTTTATTCATCATCATCATCATCGACAGCCGTCAATCATCCACGTCGTCGTCATTTTTTTATTAATTTGTACATAATAATTTCAGCGTAGATTATTTTCTTGTTTCTCTTTTTCTTGTTTCGTACTTTTTAGAACATGTTTTATTACCATACGGGGCAATTCAAAAAACTTAATGATAACGAAATCGGGGAAAATGTAATTTCAAAACTATCCTCTACATCAAAATTAAAATTATACGACTGGATAGCTAAAGAATCAAAGAATTACCCAAACAATAACCGAGAACAGGTGAAGCAAACGCGCAAGCAAGGTGCGCAGTGAAAGAGAAAGCGACGCTATTTTGAGGTCATTTTGCTGCGTATCGAGATTTGCAATTAGTAAATATAATTTAGGGAAGCTACAAATTTAGTTAAATTTTTAATTGCTAGCTGAAAATAACCTTTTACAGTTATAAAAGACACGCTGATGTTATTGAATTATTTTATTATAGTAGTTTTACAATATATTTATGCTATACCTTTTGTTATAATGACTTTGTATATATCTAAGTCTATTTATATCAACGAAATCATATATGCTACATATGACAACATTCTAGTAGGTAAAGATGGCCGTAGATTCCAGCCCTTCCCTTAACAAAATTATCTAAATTTAGCAACGTAATAATGTAGGAAATATTATGCATATATAGAGTTAGAATTTCACTATATTGCGATTTAGCTTTTCAATCACATTGTCAGCTTCACGCTGTATCCCGCACACAGCAGGGTAGGCAGAGGGAACCTAGTGTTAGACACTCCATACCCCACTTTCTCCCGTATTGTGGAGGCATTGCGGGTTGAGTAGCAGAACTCAACGCCGCGCTTAACCTCGACACCAGAGCGAAGAAATGGAAATATAAATTTAAATAAATATTTCATCTCCTCGAGTGGGGATCGAACCCACAACCAATCGGTTTTACAGTCACACCTTGTGCCGCTACGCCACGACTGGCCTCAGTCAGTCTGGCTTCAATCACATTGTAGTCGACAAAAAGGACTTATACAAGTGTAACCCTCCGAGCTTTCAATAAAACGTCCATTATTGAGTTCCGTTCCTCAACACAATAGCCTAAATCCAAAAAATCCATTAGTGTACACAAAACAGGTACCTTAAAAATTTATACATCTAACTTATCCTAGTGAAAGTATATGTTAAATATATTTTTTTAAAAATCCTTCATTTTTAAACACTCACACAACACAAACACTTTTTTTTCTTTAAGCAATTATTTAATCACTTTTACCCATATAATGATTAAATAACTGTTTAAAGAACAGCAAATCTTCTTTTTAGTACTTAGGATACATAAATGCCCATATCTTTGACTGCGTTGTATTAGAAGCTTAATTTCTGTGCTCCAAAGAACTGTAAATCTGAATAACTGAATTAAGTTTAAATTTATACCTCAACACAAACTCAAATAAAATGGTCATGACAGACGGACAAAAAAGTGAACCTAACCACAAAAGTGAACATAATCTATTTTTTTTCTTTTCCGCAAAAAAATCGGGTTAAAATAAATCTATACCTATATTATAAATTCGAAAGTAACTCTGTCTGTCTGTCTGTCTGTCTTTTACGCAATCAGGGCCAAACCGCTAATTCAATTATGATATAATACTCATATAAATTTACTTGATGGTCTTCGGATGAACATAGGTTACTTTTTTTTCTCATATTTGTAAATTTTATATTTGTGTCAATATTAATTATTAATATATTAAAATACTTTTTAGTTTGACAGGCAATTTATTCTGCCATCTTAATAACAACCGACCGTTGCTAAGCAACGGTCGGTTGTTATTAAGATGGCAGTCAGGTCTCCCACCCAATTCAAGATGTTATATCGTGTCAAGGACTGTATGGCGTTAGAGTGGCTAAAAACTTGAAAATAAAGTAAATGAAAAAATATTTTTATGTTAAACGGTTTTATTACAATAAAAATAATGTAGGTAATGTACTAAAAGCTAAAAAATAATTCGGTAAGTCCTAGCTACTAGATCGCACCAATCTTCTCATCAATCTGGGGTATTGATCAGAAAAATAATAAAATCGTTGGGCGCGTGAAATCCTAAATATCCAACGCCATACATGACAACACATTTAAAATAAGGGTTCAAAAAAAGCCGCTCAGACAGCGACAACGCCCCACGCTTCACCACAAGTGATGAAGTGAACGATCATCGAGGGCTGTCGGCCGAAGCCGCGCCCGCCTCACGCTCAGGGCGCCGCGCCACGTCTCCTCATCGCGGCTGGCACGATCTCACATGTTATGTGGATCTCGTGAAGAGCTTACTATAGAAATGATCCTATGAAGTAAAGTCTTAATAATATCTTGAAAAATTTTAGACCTCATTCTGTACGAGAAAATCTTGCCAGCGCGATTCAGAAATCATCTAAAATGATACACTGCCATCTAGCAACAATTTTCGGTATTATAACTGCAGCGCCATCTAGATAACGTTTATAAAACTTATCATTGAACAACAATGATAAATATGATAAACTATGACAACAAAAATACAGCTCTAATATTATAATGTAAATAATTCTTAAGGACTTTGCTATTTGCATGTTATTCCAAACCAACATGGAATGAAAATAATATGCTTTCATCGTCATTTAGAAAAAAAAACTATTTGTCTTAATCTTACGTTACATCTTAGTCAATCATATAAGCAATATCATCATTTTCATTGACTGTATTCTTATTTTTTGTAATTCTTAAAGTTACTTTTTAACGTCTCTATCTGATCTGATTTGTTAGCTGAGTCACCAACACCAAATAGAGCAAGTTCATCTACGGCTGACGCGTTAGACTTGACAACATGTTTTCCTGATGACACTTTGTCAGACTTGATGATAATTTGACAATGGTCACTTCTAAATTGTGGCGACACTTTTTACACAACTGAATAAGTTGATTATAATTTCCATTAAAAGACCTAAGGGTTCTATAATTGTTATCCCTTCTGCTTCTAAGAAATTAAAAAGGCACCTAGTTGTCATACGCTCCTAATAAATAAATGTGAAGAAACTTTGAATCATCATTTGGCATCGGTATTACCCATTTTTTTCATAACTTAATACGCTTGGCATTGGATTCTAAATATCGTTACAAAATTATTGATGTTTCATTTTTTAGGGGCCCTAGTCTTGAAACTAATTTCAACTCTATTTACGTCTAACATTATCCAATCTAATCTTACGGCTGCGTAGTTTTTGTACTCTTGAAACCAATATTCTCAAAGTCAGTTTATGATTTTTTTGAACAATTCTATATACACCGTTATAACTGACAGTGTCGTTAAGATATGGAATTGTACGTATTAGTTGCACCAAAGGTCGTTATTCGAGAGCAAAATTTAAATTTACTTGTCTTTTATAAAAATATTTTTGAATGGTCTGAGTCGCCAGCAAGAAGTGATTTTAAAAGTTCCAGTCGAATAAGAAGGATTTTTGACAAGAACTTTATTTCATGCAAAACACACACTGGTAGCTTCATTGTGAAGTTTTTACGTTTGATAATATTGGTATATTTTGTCGCATCGATTGTAACATTAGAATATTCGTGTGTCGTTCTTCCTCACAATATATTTTGCCTCAAACGTTCATTATGCTGTTCTAGAGATTCTCGTTTGCAAATTTCTACTGTTCTGTTTTATTGAGATGCTTTAGTAGTTTGTTTATCTATCTCTTGCGTTGATGACTATGATGTGTGAGTTGTGTACTTTTGCTACATACAATGTTAAAGTTTGAGTTTTACCGCGCCATTATACACGCAATAACAATATAAAATGCAAGCAAGTAATATTTATTCTTGAGGCCAGTCGTGGCGCAGCGGCACGAAGTGTGACTGTAAAACCGACTGGTTGTGGGTTCGATTCCTACTCGAGGAGATGAAATATTTACTTAAATGTATATTTCCATTTCTTCCCTCTGGTGTCGAGGCTAAGCGCGGCGTTGAGTTCTGCCACTCAACACGCAATGCCTAAAGAATTCGGCAGAAAGTGGGAAACGGAGTGTCTTAACACTAGGTTCCCTCTGTATAATACCTCTGAAAAATATATATATATATATATATATATATATATATATATATATATATATATATATATATATATATATATATATATAAAAAAATATATATATAACATCTTCCTTCGTAAATGCTAACAGTTACTTATAGTAACTACGATTAGCTTTTTAATATACTAGTGTGATGATATATACATATAACCTTTATTCATTTTCCAAGTCAATTCAAAGTCAAAATTTTCCAAGAAGCAGCGCTCCTTTTACGGAAACAGCATATAGGGTAAAATATTTCAAACCCATACCTAAAGAAATTAATCAAGATGCCTCAACAGTTTGGATGTAGGATTTTTTTTTCATTTCACGATTTTTATCCATACCTGTATTTCGTGTGACGCAATTACGTATAGATCCTAATAACATAAACACTTACTACTACAAAAATACTACTAAAGGTTAAACAACTTTGAACTTTATCGCCAATTCCTACGACTCAATTTCGGAATGAGGCGTGTGCGGCGGTGTTCCTTTGATAGGTTTATGTGTGCGTGCGTCGTCCTTACAAATAGCGTTTTATTTTAAAACGACAATTATTATTTATTTTGTTTGAAAAAATAACTTTTTCATTTTTGGGAATTTATTTTTTCTGATTTATATTAGGCTTTTATAGAGTAGTCAAAACTGTGGTTTCATTTAAAGTGGTGCTTACACTTCCACCCTGTATATAGGTACTATAATATATTACGATTTCACTCTGCCTCTATGTGGGGGTTAGAGCGTGAAGAAAGAGAAAGAGATAAGAAAATATATTTGTTATTTCTTTCTCCGTTATTTCTTTCTCTTTCTTCGAGAATAGAGAAGAACGCCTATAGTAATTGTCGCCACAAGATAATCATTTCCAAAATATTATTCAAATAACGGAAGAGGTTAACTTTACTTATGCAATAAAATAATATATTGTTAGAAATCGGAAGCGTTAATAAATAAAATACATTGGAAAACTGATAAAATATTATTTTTCGTAGGTATAAAGAAAGTTGTTGATGTGCAATTCTCCTCAGTACCTTGGACGGAAAAGGAAGAATAGAAATGGGTCTGTAGTTCATTTACACTATTGGAATATAGTCCCAACTTATGTCCAGGGGTGGATTTGTATTGACGCAACCAAAACTTGATCCGTACCAACATCATTCCATTATTCTACTTTGACTTCCTGTATAGAAACTATCTGGTAAACGATATGTAAAGAACAGAATCTATGCACTCAAGGAAATGAAATATTTCAAATTTTAATTTCTTCGCTCAGGTGTCGAGGCAAAGCGCGGCGTTGAGTTCCGCTAATGAACACGCAATGCTTTATAAATTCGGCGGAAATTGTGGTGTGTTTTAACACTGGATTCCCTTTGCCTACTCTGTTGTGTGCGGGATACGACGTGACGCAAAAAATATATATAGTCTATACGAAATAATAATAATAAACTATTAATTATCTATATTCTACACTAATATTATAAAATCAAAAAGTTTATTTGGTTACACGTGCTAATCTAACAACTATTAACTTATTTATATTGATTATCAATAAATATTATTATCAACGAAGGCTATAAGCTATATTGCGTTACTTTAACCGCCCTTAATTAATTCACAGTACCTGCCACTACGGTCTGAGTTACCTCGGGCTCTTTAAATGTGTATATAGTACGTACAATAGTTAGTTCACAAAGGTGGACTTATGCCTATAAGACCTAAGTCTATAAGAGTAAGAGCCGACTATAAGAGATAAATCCACCCTTGAGAAAGAACTAAATGATTTAATGTTGTTGTCTTACGTTTACCTAGTAAAATAAAAAATATTATTGTAAAACTCTCTCACATTGTTTATATGTGATCACTGTGGCGAAATCACAGGCATATGCTAGATTATAATATTTTTTTTTTTGTGAAATGTAATTGATAAAAAAATAGCTATTCATGTAGACTAAATAAAGATAGTCTTGGAAAATAGATAAATATACGTACGTAATATTTAAAATAACTTAATAATTTATTTGCCTACGCATAAAATATTCTGATAAAACTTACATTAGCTAGCAATACGTACATTAGCTACAAGTAACATAAAATATAATTAAATAGGTCGTACTAAGAACATGTCCCAGAGGGTTCGAGACGTAGGCGAAGACGAGGAATATCTTATCTAATTTTGAATTCGTTTAATTTTTTGGATTTCATAATAGAAATGTATTAAGAAGAAAGACCTTATTATAAATGAAATTATGGGAATATTTTCATTTTTATATTACAAATTAATATTAGGTTCTTACATATGAAATTCGTGTTTCGTGTGGGAGGAACAAAAAGTCGAATATTTTTAATATAAAATATTTATCTAATCAAAGTATGAACCATTGTACTTACTTTTGACATCTCAGATGTAGTTTATTGATCCCTTTACTAAAAAATCTATTCGGACGGGAATCAATAAAATTTTTGCAGGCGGCTTGGACTGACTTTTCGCAGTAATTTTCTTTTCTCTTGCAAAAAGTAGTCTAAATTTCGAAAAAATGGTAATCTGTTGGAGCAATGTCCGAGGAGTACGTTGTGTTTCATAAGACATTCCATTTGAAACTCTTTTTATTTGATAACCGTCTGTTGTGTAGTCTAGCGTTATCGTGAAGCAGCTGTGACCACTCGAGGAGATAAAATATTTATTTAAATTTATATTTCCATTTCTTCGCTCTGATGTTCAGTCAAAGCGCGGCGTTGAGTTCCGCCACTCAAAACGCAATGCCTCTAGAATTCGGCGAAAAGTAGAGTAAGGAGAGTCTTAACGCTAGGTTACCTCTGCCTATCCTTCTGTGTGCGGGATACAGCGTGAAAGCTGATTTTGATATATCAATTGCCAGGCCCTTGTTTTCATTAGCCGCAGCCGCATTCGTGACTATAGTAAATATACGCAATTATTTCGGTTAAATAATTTCATTTAAAATACGTTTATTTCATTATAGCATTAAATAATTTATCATAGCACGCTACTTTCTCGGCACAGAAATTGAAGGAAAACATTAGGTACTTGTTAATTAATTAGCTGAAGTGCGTGGGTGAGAAGTAAATGCTTTTCATTAGAAATATACCATTTTATCGTTCGAAAAAATTTAATTATCAACGCGTATAAGTACCAATCTATTTTTTTTTTCAGCTTCACGCTGTATCCCGCACACAGCAGGGTAGGCAGAGGGAACTTAGGGTTAAGGCATTCCGTTAAGGTTAAGGCTCTCCGCCAATTACAGATACATAGATACATTTCAAGCATGAAATATATTTTATTGGCCCTCTAGTTATAATAAAGGTTATGTTGATTTAGGTTAATATAAAGCTAAAGCAAATATTGAAATTTGAATATATTTTTTTATGTGTTCTATAATTAATTAATTACAATAAGCATTTATATCAATAAAATTTTAAAATTAAATTAAATTAAATTAGCTTCACGCTGTATTCCGCACACAGCAGGGTAGGCAGAGGGAACCTAGTGTTAAGACATTCCGTTCCCCACTATTTATAAAATACCACAATAAAATTTTTATTTTTTTTTTAGCTTCACGCTGTATTCCGCATATAGCATGATAGACAGAGGGAACCCAGAGTAAAGACACTCCGTTCTCCAACTTTTCGCCGATTTTTTCGAGGCATTGCGTGTTGAGTTGCGGAATTCAACCCCGAGCTTTTGCACCAGACTTGGCACCAGAGCGAAGAAATGAAAATATTAATGAATAATAATAATTAACTCCCCGAGTGGGAACCGAACCCACAACCTGTCACGTTTACAGTCACAAGCTTGTGTCCCAGTGCTACGACTGGCCTCTAATATTGAATTTTGAATATACTTTTTAGTGCTTTCTATTATTAGTAAAATTAGTATAAATTTATTTGGTTGTTGATTTCCATTTTCCGCGTCGACGCACACTTTCATTAAATATACCGAATACAGCCTGAAGCTGAGAAATATTTTTATAAATAAAATAATAAATAATATTTTAAAGGTTATTTCCGATTGTTTATGCTAAAGTTTTAGCGAGAAGAATGCAAGAGAGATCTGAAAGGCTGTTGTGGGAGGCCCAAGGAGGCTTTAGACCTGGAAGAGGGTGTATGGATCAGATCTTTTCCCTCCGCATGATCACGGAAAAATTTTTGGCCGTTAACCAAAAAGTTTTCTGTGCTTTTGTGGACTTGGAAAAGGCGTTTGACAGAGTTGTAAGAGCGAAATTATGGGAGATACTACCCCGGTACAATGTGAGCGGACCCTTGCTGCAGGCTGTAAAGTCTCTTTACAGAGATCACTCA
>JAATLQ010033995.1:0-10042 GCA_013421005.1 Heliconius erato x Heliconius himera | reverse complement strand
GCCTTTCAGATCTCTCTTGCATTCTTCTCGCTAAAACTTTAGCATAAACAATCGGAAATAACCTTTAAAATATTATTTATTATTTTATTTATAAAAATATTTCTCAGCTTCAGGCTGTATTCGGTATATTTAATGAAAGTGTGCGTCGACGCGGAAAATGGAAATCAACAACCAAATAAATTTATACTAATTTTACTAATAATAGAAAGCACTAAAAAGTATATTCAAAATTCAATATTAGAGGCCAGTCGTAGCACTGGGACACAAGCTTGTGACTGTAAACGTGACAGGTTGTGGGTTCGGTTCCCACTCGGGGAGTTAATTATTATTATTCATTAATATTTTCATTTCTTCGCTCTGGTGCCAAGTCTGGTGCAAAAGCTCGGGGTTGAATTCCGCAACTCAACACGCAATGCCTCGAAAAAATCGGCGAAAAGTTGGAGAACGGAGTGTCTTTACTCTGGGTTCCCTCTGTCTATCATGCTATATGCGGAATACAGCGTGAAGCTAAAAAAAAAATAAAAATTTTATTGTGGTATTTTATAAATAGTGGGGAACGGAATGTCTTAACACTAGGTTCCCTCTGCCTACCCTGCTGTGTGCGGAATACAGCGTGAAGCTAATTTAATTTAATTTAATTTTAAAATTTTATTGATATAAATGCTTATTGTAATTAATTAATTATAGAACACATAAAAAAATATATTCAAATTTCAATATTTGCTTTAGCTTTATATTAACCTAAATCAACATAACCTTTATTATAACTAGAGGGCCAATAAAATATATTTCATGCTTGAAATGTATCTATGTATCTGTAATTGGCGGAGAGCCTTAACCTTAACGGAATGCCTTAACCCTAAGTTCCCTCTGCCTACCCTGCTGTGTGCGGGATACAGCGTGAAGCTGAAAAAAAAAATAGATTGGTACTTATACGCGTTGATAATTAAATTTTTTCGAACGATAAAATGGTATATTTCTAATGAAAAGCATTTACTTCTCACCCACGCACTTCAGCTAATTAATTAACAAGTACCTAATGTTTTCCTTCAATTTCTGTGCCGAGAAAGTAGCGTGCTATGATAAATTATTTAATGCTATAATGAAATAAACGTATTTTAAATGAAATTATTTAACCGAAATAATTGCGTATATTTACTATAGTCACGAATGCGGCTGCGGCTAATGAAAACAAGGGCCTGGCAATTGATATATCAAAATCAGCTTTCACGCTGTATCCCGCACACAGAAGGATAGGCAGAGGTAACCTAGCGTTAAGACTCTCCTTACTCTACTTTTCGCCGAATTCTAGAGGCATTGCGTTTTGAGTGGCGGAACTCAACGCCGCGCTTTGACTGAACATCAGAGCGAAGAAATGGAAATATAAATTTAAATAAATATTTTATCTCCTCGAGTGGTCACAGCTGCTTCACGATAACGCTAGACTACACAACAGACGGTTATCAAATAAAAAGAGTTTCAAATGGAATGTCTTATGAAACACAACGTACTCCTCGGACATTGCTCCAACAGATTACCATTTTTTCGAAATTTAGACTACTTTTTGCAAGAGAAAAGAAAATTACTGCGAAAAGTCAGTCCAAGCCGCCTGCAAAAATTTTATTGATTCCCGTCCGAATAGATTTTTTAGTAAAGGGATCAATAAACTACATCTGAGATGTCAAAAGTAAGTACAATGGTTCATACTTTGATTAGATAAATATTTTATATTAAAAATATTCGACTTTTTGTTCCTCCCACACGAAACACGAATTTCATATGTAAGAACCTAATATTAATTTGTAATATAAAAATGAAAATATTCCCATAATTTCATTTATAATAAGGTCTTTCTTCTTAATACATTTCTATTATGAAATCCAAAAAATTAAACGAATTCAAAATTAGATAAGATATTCCTCGTCTTCGCCTACGTCTCGAACCCTCTGGGACATGTTCTTAGTACGACCTATTTAATTATATTTTATGTTACTTGTAGCTAATGTACGTATTGCTAGCTAATGTAAGTTTTATCAGAATATTTTATGCGTAGGCAAATAAATTATTAAGTTATTTTAAATATTACGTACGTATATTTATCTATTTTCCAAGACTATCTTTATTTAGTCTACATGAATAGCTATTTTTTTATCAATTACATTTCACAAAAAAAAAAATATTATAATCTAGCATATGCCTGTGATTTCGCCACAGTGATCACATATAAACAATGTGAGAGAGTTTTACAATAATATTTTTTATTTTACTAGGTAAACGTAAGACAACAACATTAAATCATTTAGTTCTTTCTCAAGGGTGGATTTATCTCTTATAGTCGGCTCTTACTCTTATAGACTTAGGTCTTATAGGCATAAGTCCACCTTTGTGAACTAACTATTGTACGTACTATATACACATTTAAAGAGCCCGAGGTAACTCAGACCGTAGTGGCAGGTACTGTGAATTAATTAAGGGCGGTTAAAGTAACGCAATATAGCTTATAGCCTTCGTTGATAATAATATTTATTGATAATCAATATAAATAAGTTAATAGTTGTTAGATTAGCACGTGTAACCAAATAAACTTTTTGATTTTATAATATTAGTGTAGAATATAGATAATTAATAGTTTATTATTATTATTTCGTATAGACTATATATATTTTTTGCGTCACGTCGTATCCCGCACACAACAGAGTAGGCAAAGGGAATCCAGTGTTAAAACACACCACAATTTCCGCCGAATTTATAAAGCATTGCGTGTTCATTAGCGGAACTCAACGCCGCGCTTTGCCTCGACACCTGAGCGAAGAAATTAAAATTTGAAATATTTCATTTCCTTGAGTGCATAGATTCTGTTCTTTACATATCGTTTACCAGATAGTTTCTATACAGGAAGTCAAAGTAGAATAATGGAATGATGTTGGTACGGATCAAGTTTTGGTTGCGTCAATACAAATCCACCCCTGGACATAAGTTGGGACTATATTCCAATAGTGTAAATGAACTACAGACCCATTTCTATTCTTCCTTTTCCGTCCAAGGTACTGAGGAGAATTGCACATCAACAACTTTCTTTATACCTACGAAAAATAATATTTTATCAGTTTTCCAATGTATTTTATTTATTAACGCTTCCGATTTCTAACAATATATTATTTTATTGCATAAGTAAAGTTAACCTCTTCCGTTATTTGAATAATATTTTGGAAATGATTATCTTGTGGCGACAATTACTATAGGCGTTCTTCTCTATTCTCGAAGAAAGAGAAAGAAATAACGGAGAAAGAAATAACAAATATATTTTCTTATCTCTTTCTCTTTCTTCACGCTCTAACCCCCACATAGAGGCAGAGTGAAATCGTAATATATTATAGTACCTATATACAGGGTGGAAGTGTAAGCACCACTTTAAATGAAACCACAGTTTTGACTACTCTATAAAAGCCTAATATAAATCAGAAAAAATAAATTCCCAAAAATGAAAAAGTTATTTTTTCAAACAAAATAAATAATAATTGTCGTTTTAAAATAAAACGCTATTTGTAAGGACGACGCACGCACACATAAACCTATCAAAGGAACACCGCCGCACACGCCTCATTCCGAAATTGAGTCGTAGGAATTGGCGATAAAGTTCAAAGTTGTTTAACCTTTAGTAGTATTTTTGTAGTAGTAAGTGTTTATGTTATTAGGATCTATACGTAATTGCGTCACACGAAATACAGGTATGGATAAAAATCGTGAAATGAAAAAAAAATCCTACATCCAAACTGTTGAGGCATCTTGATTAATTTCTTTAGGTATGGGTTTGAAATATTTTACCCTATATGCTGTTTCCGTAAAAGGAGCGCTGCTTCTTGGAAAATTTTGACTTTGAATTGACTTGGAAAATGAATAAAGGTTATATGTATATATCATCACACTAGTATATTAAAAAGCTAATCGTAGTTACTATAAGTAACTGTTAGCATTTACGAAGGAAGATGTTATATATATATTTTTTTATATATATATATATATATATATATATATATATATATATATATATATATATATATATATATATATATATATATTTTTCAGAGGTATTATACAGAGGGAACCTAGTGTTAAGACACTCCGTTTCCCACTTTCTGCCGAATTCTTTAGGCATTGCGTGTTGAGTGGCAGAACTCAACGCCGCGCTTAGCCTCGACACCAGAGGGAAGAAATGGAAATATACATTTAAGTAAATATTTCATCTCCTCGAGTAGGAATCGAACCCACAACCAGTCGGTTTTACAGTCACACTTCGTGCCGCTGCGCCACGACTGGCCTCAAGAATAAATATTACTTGCTTGCATTTTATATTGTTATTGCGTGTATAATGGCGCGGTAAAACTCAAACTTTAACATTGTATGTAGCAAAAGTACACAACTCACACATCATAGTCATCAACGCAAGAGATAGATAAACAAACTACTAAAGCATCTCAATAAAACAGAACAGTAGAAATTTGCAAACGAGAATCTCTAGAACAGCATAATGAACGTTTGAGGCAAAATATATTGTGAGGAAGAACGACACACGAATATTCTAATGTTACAATCGATGCGACAAAATATACCAATATTATCAAACGTAAAAACTTCACAATGAAGCTACCAGTGTGTGTTTTGCATGAAATAAAGTTCTTGTCAAAAATCCTTCTTATTCGACTGGAACTTTTAAAATCACTTCTTGCTGGCGACTCAGACCATTCAAAAATATTTTTATAAAAGACAAGTAAATTTAAATTTTGCTCTCGAATAACGACCTTTGGTGCAACTAATACGTACAATTCCATATCTTAACGACACTGTCAGTTATAACGGTGTATATAGAATTGTTCAAAAAAATCATAAACTGACTTTGAGAATATTGGTTTCAAGAGTACAAAAACTACGCAGCCGTAAGATTAGATTGGATAATGTTAGACGTAAATAGAGTTGAAATTAGTTTCAAGACTAGGGCCCCTAAAAAATGAAACATCAATAATTTTGTAACGATATTTAGAATCCAATGCCAAGCGTATTAAGTTATGAAAAAAATGGGTAATACCGATGCCAAATGATGATTCAAAGTTTCTTCACATTTATTTATTAGGAGCGTATGACAACTAGGTGCCTTTTTAATTTCTTAGAAGCAGAAGGGATAACAATTATAGAACCCTTAGGTCTTTTAATGGAAATTATAATCAACTTATTCAGTTGTGTAAAAAGTGTCGCCACAATTTAGAAGTGACCATTGTCAAATTATCATCAAGTCTGACAAAGTGTCATCAGGAAAACATGTTGTCAAGTCTAACGCGTCAGCCGTAGATGAACTTGCTCTATTTGGTGTTGGTGACTCAGCTAACAAATCAGATCAGATAGAGACGTTAAAAAGTAACTTTAAGAATTACAAAAAATAAGAATACAGTCAATGAAAATGATGATATTGCTTATATGATTGACTAAGATGTAACGTAAGATTAAGACAAATAGTTTTTTTTTCTAAATGACGATGAAAGCATATTATTTTCATTCCATGTTGGTTTGGAATAACATGCAAATAGCAAAGTCCTTAAGAATTATTTACATTATAATATTAGAGCTGTATTTTTGTTGTCATAGTTTATCATATTTATCATTGTTGTTCAATGATAAGTTTTATAAACGTTATCTAGATGGCGCTGCAGTTATAATACCGAAAATTGTTGCTAGATGGCAGTGTATCATTTTAGATGATTTCTGAATCGCGCTGGCAAGATTTTCTCGTACAGAATGAGGTCTAAAATTTTTCAAGATATTATTAAGACTTTACTTCATAGGATCATTTCTATAGTAAGCTCTTCACGAGATCCACATAACATGTGAGATCGTGCCAGCCGCGATGAGGAGACGTGGCGCGGCGCCCTGAGCGTGAGGCGGGCGCGGCTTCGGCCGACAGCCCTCGATGATCGTTCACTTCATCACTTGTGGTGAAGCGTGGGGCGTTGTCGCTGTCTGAGCGGCTTTTTTTGAACCCTTATTTTAAATGTGTTGTCATGTATGGCGTTGGATATTTAGGATTTCACGCGCCCAACGATTTTATTATTTTTCTGATCAATACCCCAGATTGATGAGAAGATTGGTGCGATCTAGTAGCTAGGACTTACCGAATTATTTTTTAGCTTTTAGTACATTACCTACATTATTTTTATTGTAATAAAACCGTTTAACATAAAAATATTTTTTCATTTACTTTATTTTCAAGTTTTTAGCCACTCTAACGCCATACAGTCCTTGACACGATATAACATCTTGAATTGGGTGGGAGACCTGACTGCCATCTTAATAACAACCGACCGTTGCTTAGCAACGGTCGGTTGTTATTAAGATGGCAGAATAAATTGCCTGTCAAACTAAAAAGTATTTTAATATATTAATAATTAATATTGACACAAATATAAAATTTACAAATATGAGAAAAAAAAGTAACCTATGTTCATCCGAAGACCATCAAGTAAATTTATATGAGTATTATATCATAATTGAATTAGCGGTTTGGCCCTGATTGCGTAAAAGACAGACAGACAGACAGACAGAGTTACTTTCGAATTTATAATATAGGTATAGATTTATTTTAACCCGATTTTTTTGCGGAAAAGAAAAAAAATAGATTATGTTCACTTTTGTGGTTAGGTTCACTTTTTTGTCCGTCTGTCATGACCATTTTATTTGAGTTTGTGTTGAGGTATAAATTTAAACTTAATTCAGTTATTCAGATTTACAGTTCTTTGGAGCACAGAAATTAAGCTTCTAATACAACGCAGTCAAAGATATGGGCATTTATGTATCCTAAGTACTAAAAAGAAGATTTGCTGTTCTTTAAACAGTTATTTAATCATTATATGGGTAAAAGTGATTAAATAATTGCTTAAAGAAAAAAAAGTGTTTGTGTTGTGTGAGTGTTTAAAAATGAAGGATTTTTAAAAAAATATATTTAACATATACTTTCACTAGGATAAGTTAGATGTATAAATTTTTAAGGTACCTGTTTTGTGTACACTAATGGATTTTTTGGATTTAGGCTATTGTGTTGAGGAACGGAACTCAATAATGGACGTTTTATTGAAAGCTCGGAGGGTTACACTTGTATAAGTCCTTTTTGTCGACTACAATGTGATTGAAGCCAGACTGACTGAGGCCAGTCGTGGCGTAGCGGCACAAGGTGTGACTGTAAAACCGATTGGTTGTGGGTTCGATCCCCACTCGAGGAGATGAAATATTTATTTAAATTTATATTTCCATTTCTTCGCTCTGGTGTCGAGGTTAAGCGCGGCGTTGAGTTCTGCTACTCAACCCGCAATGCCTCCACAATACGGGAGAAAGTGGGGTATGGAGTGTCTAACACTAGGTTCCCTCTGCCTACCCTGCTGTGTGCGGGATACAGCGTGAAGCTGACAATGTGATTGAAAAGCTAAATCGCAATATAGTGAAATTCTAACTCTATATATGCATAATATTTCCTACATTATTACGTTGCTAAATTTAGATAATTTTGTTAAGGGAAGGGCTGGAATCTACGGCCATCTTTACCTACTAGAATGTTGTCATATGTAGCATATATGATTTCGTTGATATAAATAGACTTAGATATATACAAAGTCATTATAACAAAAGGTATAGCATAAATATATTGTAAAACTACTATAATAAAATAATTCAATAACATCAGCGTGTCTTTTATAACTGTAAAAGGTTATTTTCAGCTAGCAATTAAAAATTTAACTAAATTTGTAGCTTCCCTAAATTATATTTACTAATTGCAAATCTCGATACGCAGCAAAATGACCTCAAAATAGCGTCGCTTTCTCTTTCACTGCGCACCTTGCTTGCGCGTTTGCTTCACCTGTTCTCGGTTATTGTTTGGGTAATTCTTTGATTCTTTAGCTATCCAGTCGTATAATTTTAATTTTGATGTAGAGGATAGTTTTGAAATTACATTTTCCCCGATTTCGTTATCATTAAGTTTTTTGAATTGCCCCGTATGGTAATAAAACATGTTCTAAAAAGTACGAAACAAGAAAAAGAGAAACAAGAAAATAATCTACGCTGAAATTATTATGTACAAATTAATAAAAAAATGACGACGACGTGGATGATTGACGGCTGTCGATGATGATGATGATGAATAAAAAAATCAAAATCAAACTATAATGAATCTGTTTTGCTACAGTAGATGGCATGCGACGGCACGGCAATCCTTTAAATATATCACTATATTAGTATGTATAAAAATAATAGTAAGTATAAACAATAATAATAGTAATTATATAAATATGTAAAAATATAATACGTATAAGTAAGTTGTTTACTTAATAGTCGGTAATTTTTTATTAGTTTGTACATAATAATGACTACATAATAACTGAGACAATTTTCTGATTTCGTTCTTTTTAGAGCGTATTTTAGTAGCCGGGTTATAGTTTTCAAACTTTCTTTATGTTTTGCCCAATTTACCACACATAACTATATTAGATGTGATTTTATAAATTCTTGCAATTATCAGGTGATTGCAAACAAAGCAGAGACCAACAGCTAATAATGTTTACATATTTGAAATATCCTAAGAAAGCCGTTTCATTTGAAATCCCACACGACTCCCTAAAGATTTTATTTTTATTTTAGTTCTTTACTTTAAGTCGCCTAGAGGGCGTTGTAGTCAACTGACGTGACGTCATGTAGCCTATAACCAGCAAACGATCATAATGCTTCTAACGACACCTCAGTTGTCTAATTATGATAGCTAGTTTAGAAATTATGAGGGAACAGATGAGCATCCATACCAACACACATACATACGTACAGGTCAAAATTATAACCCTTCTTTTTGCTTCGCCGTAGTTGGGTAATAAAATTACAATACAATTATTATTAATTTTTTATTTGTTTATTTATTCATTGTTCAATATTATTTTATTTTTGTCTGTCTATTCGTCTTGTTTTGTGGAAATGCTCTTCGTTTTATTACTTTTCGTTAATATAAATTCCTTTAAAGTTTCACATAAATTGAGATCTTTAAAATAACTATGTACATATGTATATGCTGTCGAGAATTAAAAACATAAAATAATAAATAATAATAATAAAAACATTTATTGCCATAAAAAAAACAACATACAATTTTATAACAATGGACATAAACATCACGATTGACATTATGGCAAAAGGTGTAACTCAGCTAATGATGCTTGAGTTTTCATTCTCAAGCATCGCCGTTTTTCAGTTACACCCTGGAAATTTTGATACACAAACAAAACAGAACAAACAAACTCCATCGTACTCTTATCATATCTTATTACTATTATTATATATATATACTAGCGACCCACTCGCGGCTTCGCCCGCTTAAACTACTGAATTATTTATCTAATATACTGAATTGCGTTCCTTAAACAAACGACACAAACAATAGAATACTTAAATGGTAAAAATCATAAACAACGTAATAGGTAGTCTACCTATTATTCTTTTATGTAAAAATATTTAAACGAAAGATTGATGAACGAAAGATTGTTGATTGATGATTATTTAAAGAGCTCCAAAATATGTGCAATTGTTTCTAAACCTACTTTACTAAAGAGCTAGCATTGAAGCATTCTCTAGTCCAGCTCCTTTCTTCTGGCGCTGGGGAACGGCATCAAGGCCATCTGGCCGTGGTCTCGAGCGGCAACCATCAATATGGGTGCATCGTTAGGGGGCCCTTGGCCTTAGGACTGTGTACCTGCCCTAGACCAGATACAGAGAGAGTTTTTTGGTGGGAATGGAAGGATAATCAAATGTCACCTGAGCAGTAAGCTCAGCCAGTTGAGACACCCAGTCAGGAGGACCAACTTAAGGCCGTGCGTTGGGATGTCATCGGTGTATAATTCGTAGATGGCAAGTGATAAAATGCTACCCTGGGGAATTCCGGCAGCGATCGAATGGCTGCTACACTCTCCACTCTCACGAAAAATGTCCTATCAGGTAGGTAGTCGGTAAGAACATGCGCGAC
>JAATLQ010033994.1:0-20410 GCA_013421005.1 Heliconius erato x Heliconius himera | reverse complement strand
TTAAATGTTTTAACTAATAAATATTGTGAATTGGTTAAAAGTGCTGCTATAATTAACACTGAGTAAATACCTATATATGTTGTCAAATGTTATTGGTGTTTTATATTAGTTTCTAGTCATTTAAACTTCAGTTAATATTTATTTTGATGTTCAATACATAAACCTGTATTTTGTTATATTAGTGTTGTGTTGTTTTCCTTTTTACATTTCCCTTCTGAAACCTTATTATATATATTTTTATTTTTCGAAAATAACTGTAAATATTCGCAGAAAAAATTATGAAGCTTTTTTTTTTGAGAAGTGTAATTTTAATAAATATAAAAAAAACGAATATTGAGACAGATAAAAAGGATTTGAAGTAGTTTTATTCAACAAAGAAAAAAACACCATAATATTTGTAATAATCATAGAAAAATATTCAATTATTGTTTGGCAAATTATCACTTGACACATCAGTTCAATTTTTCAAGTTGTAAATTTTCTGTCGGTGTCGACTGTCAAAAGTCATCAGAACAATAAAAATTCGGCGTTTCGGGAATGTGCATTATTTTTTGTTTACAATAACAATTTCTACAAATATATATTATCGTTGTATTGATATTGGGCCTAATTTAAGATTTACTTCTAAAAAATGAAGGATCGTCAGTCAGATTTGTGCTCCAGATATATTAAAATATTCATTGTAGTATGTTGTTATTGGTAAGTTTGTAATATTTATATTTGAAATTATATGAAGTAAAAAAAATAAATTTATAATTATAAAGTAATATTTTTACTCGTTCATTTTAATTTTGTTATGTTGATTTGTTTTAAATTTTTCGTTATCTGAAACCTAGTTTTAATGGGTTTATTATGTCCAATCAGATTAGAAATTCGATTATGAAATGTAGTATCTTTTTGATCGTCTATGTAGATAAATACTCCTTGTACATGTTTTCTACGATAAACTAAAGTATTTTTACAGGGTGGTATCAATTGCAACAGTTTTTGTGAATAAGAGTTTGCTAAGCAGTCAGTCAGTGGCTTTAGAAGCTCCTCTTTTCATAACTTGGTTCCAGTGCATAGTTTCATTTACAATATGTTTCACTTTGAGCAAAACAGGTGGTATTCCAGGAATATTCAGTTTCCCCAAAGGAACTCCATGGTCAAAAGAAGTTGTTGGAAAAGTATGTAAAAAATGTTAATGAAAATTGGCTCATTGGCTTGTTGATATAGTATTTTATAGCTGCATACTATAAAATATAATTTATAATAAATGTTAAGACACTTCTATGCAATCTTCATTTTTTATAACATAGAATTTTGATTGGTGGAATACAAGGAACACATTGTCTCCATAATTGAATGAAAATCCAGACAGGATATTAAAATAATTCATTCCTACCAGAGCAAATTGAACTCACAACCTTCACATTTACAGATGCTGTGCTGCCGCATCACAGCAGCCTCTTTTATATAATAAATTTATACTTTTACAGGTAATACCATTATCAATTATGTTTACATTGATGATTGCTACAAACAACCTCTGCCTCAAATATGTTGATGTATCATTTTATTACATAGGAAGGTCATTGACAACAGTATTTAATGTTATATTTAGTTGGGTGCTTTTGAGGCAAGCTACGTCATATAGATGTGTGTTTTGTTGTGGATTTATTATATTTGGTTTCTATCTTGGTGTTGATCAAGAAAACTTATTGGGTAATTATATGAACTTCTTTGATTCATTCTATTTTTATAATTAAGGCTATCATGGCACAGTCTGAGGGCCTGACAGTAACACTTTTTGTATGATTTTGTATTTGTCTACACTTGAGGGAAGGATTTAGTTTTATTTTCCTGGTTTTGCCAAAGAAAGTGATATATTGAGTTCTCCAAATGATGTAGACAGTGCAGAAAAGTATTTTAATATTTTATTCTCTCTGCCTGTCCTATTAGTGCAATACTTGGTTTATCAAAAAAACTATTGTGTATCAAATACCTTCTAATATTATAATACCAACATATATTGTTAAGAATGTGGCAGTCATGGCACAGAAATTGATAACTCAACAGTTGTAGGTTTGATTGGAAATAGAAATATTTAATATTTTATTTATAATGTGGCTTAGAGTTCCACCACCCAACACGTAATGCTTCAAGAATTCGGCGAAAAAATTGGGAATGCAAGTGTCTTAATGGTAATGAAGTGTCTTAACCCTAGATTCTCAGGTACCATCTGCCTACACTGCTATGTGCAGGATATAGCGTAAACTTAAAACAAAATTATACAATGATTACTTTTTGCAGTGTCAGTAGCATACATCAATTAACCGTTATCAATAAAATATTAAATTTTTATTTTATTTTTCAGGTTCATTTTCTCTTATTGGTACTGTATATGGTGTTATCGGTTCCCTCATGCTATCGCTATATTCCATTTTTACAAAAAAAGTCTTGCCAAGCGTAAACCAAGAAGTGTGGCTGCTATCATACTATAATAATGCATATTCAATTATTTTGTTTCTGCCATTAATGATATTGAATGGAGAACTAAGTGTGGTACTCAGCTATACAAATTTCCATAGTCCTCATTTTTGGATGCAAATGGTTGTTGGTGGACTTTGTGGATTTGCTATTGGATATGTTACTTCACTGCAAATTAAGGTATATCTATTAATAAAATTTCGGCCAAACGCGGCTCGGACTCTGACAAGAACAGTTTTTTAATATTATTTGCAAAAACAGCATGGTAATCACATTTGTTGTGTAGGAATCCCCCTTATTTTTTTTTGTGTGAATATATGGCCTTTCACCTTCACCCAAATAATTGTTTTAGGTTTACTCTGTAATCCACATAGGTACAGCAGGGAAAGTAGACAGAACATAGTGCCAAAAGTCCTGCTGCACTTTGTATGTATATATTACCAGAGTGGGAAAATAATGGAGTTGAACCTACAACCATTCTTTTCAGTCAGCTCAGTCTACCCCTGCTATATATGAAAGATGCACAAAGTAAAATAAAACAATAATCATATATAAACTTTATATGTTACGGTTGATTTACTTACAGGTAACTTCACCTCTGACGCACAATATCTCAGGAACAGCAAAAGCTTGTGCACAAACTGTCATGGCCACACAGTGGTACAATGAAACAAAAAATACTCTATGGTGGATGTCTAACGTTATAGTCTTAGCTAGCAGTGCGCTATATGCAAGATTCAAACAAATCGAAATGGAAGAAAATTCTAGGAAACCCATCCTTGAAGAAGAAAAAAGTTTAGTGTAGTTTGTCTATATATATAATATTAGACAAGAATATAATTTGATAATATTAAAATGATTAATATATAATTATTTATTACCAAAGCTTATTAGTAAGCATTTTAAGCATATTTATGAATTTCATATCTTTTAAAAAAAACTTTGTATACTGGTTCAGTTATATGTAGAAACATGTTTTGTATACCATTAAGTTCAATGTGTTATGCGTTTATTAACATTAACGAATAACGGGAGGCCAGACGTGGCGCAGGAGCACAAAGTGTGAATAAACGCGACGGTTGTGGGTGTAGATCCCCACTCGAGGAAATGAAATATTAATTAAAATTTATATTTTAATTTTTTCGTTCTGTTGTCGAGGCAAAGCGCGGCTTTCAGTTCCGAAAATCAACAGGCTATGCCTCTAGAATTCGGCGGAAAGTGGGCAAGGGAGTGCCTTAACACTTGGTTTCTTCTGCCTACACTGCTTTGTGCGGGTTACAGCGCGAAGCTTTTTAACCGATAACATCAAGTAACATTAACTTATATAAATAATATCACTTCATTTATAAAAATCAACAATATAAAGATAAATCAACTATATAAAAACAGAATAGAGGTCACTGTGGTATAAACATAACTACTTATTACCAAAGCTTGTAAGTTTTATAGACATATAAGCCTTATTTTCACCTTTCCGCTTTATCCCAAGTTTATACCAAGGTTGGTAGAGGGAACCAAGTATTAAGAGGTAGTCAATTTATTGAAATACTACAAACAAATAACGTAATGAAGATAAACAGCAACTAAAAGGCACGACAATCGAAATCTGTGGCACAAAAAAAAATGTCTACTCATTTTCTACTTTCCACCCAATTTACGAAACATTATGTCTTGGAACTCGACGCCACGCTTTGTGAGGTCTTAAATTTACTGTTGAAATTAACTAAGTTTATTCTTCATTTATACTTATGTAGGTATATGTTTTTGAAATATCAGTTAGCTCAATTTGTTGTAAGTGTTTCTTTTATGAAAATTAATGTAGGTCATCTAATTAGGTTAGTCCTATTAAATAATATTAATTTATTTTAAAACATAAACAACATTATTTACTTAACAATTGTCTAATCAAGTAAACAGGTAAATTAACATTTTAAGTTATTTACGCACAATTAAAGCATAATGCTATTTAGATATTAAATAAAAAAGTTAAGAATAGAACATTTCAAACGTTTCTGTGCCATTGGATATATAAAAAAAATGTAGCTTTTAACTTAGGCATTGGCTCCCAGGATGAGAGATAAAATTTAAAAAATAAAATTATAGGTAGACTAAGTAATGAATGCTATGTATGTATGTACTACTTAGTTTTTTTCCAGCTTCACACTGTATCCCGCAAATAGCAGAATAGTCAGAGAGAGTGTTAAGACATTCCGTTCCCCACTTTCTGCCAAATTCTGAAGGCATGGCGTGTTCAGTGGTGGAACGCGTTACCAGAGCGAGGAAATGAAAATTTCAAATATTTTATTTCGTAGGAATCGAACCCACAACTTGTCACGTTTACAGTCGCACGCTTGTGTTTCTGAGCCACGACTGGAACAATGTTTTTATTATTATTATGATACATTTATTAATTTTCAACTATTGTATGCAATGTGCAATATTATTGCTTTAGAATTAAGATAATTTTAAGTATTATAAATATAACGAAAGAAAAGGTCTCTCGAGGATCTATAAATATTAATCAATAATGCCATTTTATTATTTATTACCTTTTATTGTGTTATAATTTTAAGCGACTAAGTATAAGGAAATGTTTATTAAATTTCTATATTTTCCAGACATTTTGATACAAGATAGTTATCAAGTTACGATTTCCATTTTTCCTTTTTTTATATCATTGTTGAGTTGATGTTTTGAAACAGAAATTTCATATAAGGGTGGTTTAAGTACTATGTAACGAAAAATTGGGAGGAGAAAGGAGGGATGGACCATAGTATTACGTAACACAGTTTTTTTTTATTTTAATATATAAAATTAGATAATTAAAATGTCCCATGTTATGTTTCGCTTATTTTTTCAGGAAGTTCTACATTTGAAAGGAATCAAAATTAGGTTACTAAAAGAAAATAATTTAATTATTATAGTAAACATGGTCATAACTTATACATAACGCTTTGACAGGGGGAAGAGGGCGATGAGAAAGTGATACAAGGGAGGAGAGGGGCATAAAAAATATATTAAAAAATTGCGTTACGTAATACTTGAATAGCCTATATTATTTTTTTTTATATGAGTAGCTATTTATTGTAATAATAAGGGTCTATTTGTAATCTCAAAATATGCGATAATTTCTTTTCCACATGTTTATACTTAGGATTTAGGTGAAAATTATAAGATTCATCGTCATCTGTAACATGGTCGTACAACTCGACGCCATAAATAGTAGACCAGTTCCTAGAAAATAATGTACTATTAAAAGATATCCATTCCGTGTATCTATATCTTTTTGTTCTGATACTATAACCCATTATTTTAATATCTTTTAAATGTGGCTTATCGGAATTTGCTTCAGGATATACACTGGGTCTGGGATATTGAGATATTGTGTATGATATTTGGTTTTTATAATTGGAAGTTTTCATAAAAGGTACCAAACTTTTGCCTTCATAACAATATTTTGACTTTTCATCAACATCTTTGCATTTTGGTATAATATTTAAATTGGCTAATTCAAGTATAGTTGGGAATATATCAATTAGTTCTACAGGAGTTGATATGGATTTTGATGGAATTCCGGGTACTTTGAATATTAATGGAACTTTTAAAGCAACATCGAAGTTGCTGTATTTTGCCCATAAGCCATTCTCTCCTAATGACCAACCTGAAATTAGAAGTACATAATTATATTTTTATAACATTATAAATGAATACTAATAATGTATTTTAATATAGGACTTTATAAACGAATTCATTTAAAAACCCACATGTAGATATAGGTTTTTTTTTACAAAAAAATCTTACCATGGTCGCTGGTTAAAAGAACTACAGTATTTATTGGATCTATTTCTCTCAATAATTTTCCAATTAGGTTATCAATATATAAAGATGCTGCATAATAACTCTGACGGATTTTTAAAGTCCATTTACAAGGCATTGTACCAAATGGATAGGAAATGTTAAGATTTCTTATATCGTTTCTATGGCGTACATCAGTCCATGGATGCCATGCTACTAATGGCATGGTTTTGGGCATGTAAGGCATTGATGGTGGCTTCACTTCACTGATTGGAACTTTTCCTAAAATTATTTTATATTTACTACTTATAATATAACCTTTAAGGTTTTTTAGCTTAATAAATTTTCTGTTATAGTGGCATAGACATTATTTTAGATTTATGCCGTCTGTTGTGACGCTTTCTGACTTTCGCCTTATTTTCGAGACATTGTGTGTTGAGTGGTAGAATTCAATGCCGTAAATTGTCTTGTTACTAGAGCAAGGAAATAAAAATATTTTATTCCCGTAGTGGAATTGTACCCACAACAGTTGTTTACAACAAGACATTGTGCCGCTGCGTCCTGATTTATTACGGGCGCCAGAATTTTTTTGTATGTTATAATATAAATATTTTTACTTACTTAGATATTTATGAGGATATTTAAGTGGTATATGAGGCTTATGAAATCCTACTGCCATCAGGAATGGTTTGCTTTTGTTTCTGTTCCTCAACAAATTTACAGCAAATTCAGTGGATTCCAGATCAGGTAAAGTATTATTGGGTTGTGAATTTATAGTAACTGGACATATTAGATTTTGTTCTACTTTATGAGTGCGGTGATCTTTACAAACCGCAGTGTTTTTGTATCGTTCCGATGGAGGGTGAAAAGGAATATCTGACCAGCTATACGGCCAATCGTCGGTAAAATTTGAGCTCTTTCCCGGATGAAATATTTTGCCTATTGAATACGTTTCATACCCATTTTCTTTAAATATTTGAGGGAAAGTAGGGAAATTGTAAACTTCATCACGCCAGTAACTATAAAAGTCGTATAATCGTAATGTGTCAGGTCGACGACCTGTTAATAAAGAATTTCTACTGGGTGCACATAAGGCTTGCTAAAAAAAATGGAGATAAAAGGTTATAAAAAAGCGTTTATATAAAAAAATATATGCTGCCAAATTTAATCAATAACAAAGTAACCTGTGCGAAAGAATTTCGAAATGTGATGCCTTTTGCCGCCAATTTTTGAATATTTGGTAAATAGAACTCTTCGGTCAGCTGTCGTAAATCGTCGATAAATATAATCAAGACATTACTTTTATTTTTATTCTGCTTGATATTCAACATTGCGCTTGATATATTATATAAGAATAAATACATGAGTATTTCCAACCACATTATTTTCGTTTGTTAAGTTGCTTTTAAATAATAAACATGACTTGAATTAATTATCCTATAGATGTGAACGTCGTGAACGTCCATTAGTGATACTTTTAAAAAACAATAGAACAAATACTTATTATTTTTATCATTTGATTTATAAATATTTAAATATAATTTAACTTCTTATTCTAAATATTATATTATAACAAAATGGAAAGTGTAATAATCTACGTGTACTTTTAAACGAAATATTACAATAGTGTGCTGTAGCAACGCAAGTTCTTACTCACACACTTATCAACATCGTTCGATTTCGTCTTGATTTCTTTTATGTATATAACTCAAAACTCACACATTCAAATAAACAAGTAAGAGATCGCTGTGCGCGTTTGTCATTCAAAAGTTCAAAACATCTGTTGTATGTTGTTGTGTTTTGTATTTTTAATTATAATTTTATTCCTGTTTTATTATTTGATTTAAAAGGCATTTTGTATAACGAATTTAAATGTGTATTGAGTGAGTGCTTTTATAATTCTAAAATTGTTGTGACGTCATTGTTTTCGACTGCCAGTAAAAACGACGCAATTGCACCATTCTTCAGATATGGAATTAAAATGAAAATTATTTTTATAATTGAAGTAAGTAATATGATATATTGTATCATGATTCAATTAGGATGTTTGTATTTATGCATCTGAGAGGATTGATTGTATCGTTGTAAGATACAACTTGCATCGATTTCCTTTGTCCTCGGTCCCTAAGGTTTGCACTCCAATTGTTGTGTATTGAGTTTGAGAGAACACTTGCGTATGTAATGCGTGCCTAGAAAGTATAATACAGTTCTTAGATCGATTTACGACATATTTACTTGTTGTGAATTTTAAATACCTACAGATTTCGTACATTGACATTGTTTATTTTCGTAAATTATGTAATCTATATACTTTAATCTGACATTGTTTTGTTTTATTATATTATGTAACTATAATTGCTTTTTTTTGTTTTAGATAAATAATTTCGAATTGTTGTCTTTATATTAATTGTTTTTGAATAAATTAAATAGAGGTGAAGCTTACATATTATTTCTGTAATATCATTTTATGCGCTTTTGTCGCAATATATAAATAATCGCGCATTAATTAATCTTTCTTTTTTAAATAAAACAAAATTACATCTTTGTTTATGTAAATAACTATTTATCTATTTGTATAGCTGTCAGATAAAATTTAGTGTATAGTCATCAAAAATTGAAGTAAACAAGTTATTTATAGTCTCTTGTGATGTTTATGATGATATGAAAAGCAACAGGTAAATCTTGTTATTAAACTAATGTTGTTTAGCTTAGATTAAAAAATATATAAAATTGTATTTTTAAGTTAATATAAATAAATTATATGCTAATTAAATGTAAAATTTAAATGCAGTACATAACTACAATGAAAAGATATAGATAGATAAATATAAGAAACAGATAATAGATAGAAAAAAAATATAAGTTTTACTGAAGAAATTCTTACATTGAATAGTATAAACTTATATTAATAGTAAAAAAATACTAATTGTATGCATTAATAGTCTCTCTCGTGTACAATATATGTATGTCATGTTTTGTTTTATTGGATATATAGATAGAGTATTTGTTTTATCTTTCATAGTGTTTACTAGAAACAGGAAAAAATATGATATATTGATATATCTTATTTAGATATTGGTGATACATATCACTTATTGTGATTACATAGTATCTCTTTCCAAATAGTTTAGAAACATATAGACAATATGTGTTTTTATCATGTTTTTTTTAAAACGTTAACCCCTTCTGATTTCTAACAATGTAATAATTTGAATTAGATTTCCTCTGACTATCCTACTAAGCAGTAAATAGAGTGAAGCTGATGCTGCCTTTTAATTAATATATTAGAATTACTGAGGTTAAAGTATTCCTTGAAAGTACTTTTTATTTATAACAATTTGATAAAGTTTATATTTTTATAGTTAGTCTCTTAACATTGGCTTTTCTATTAATACAAATTCTTTATTACTAAATAAAAATTATTTAAAAAGATATATTTCTTTTATGTATATATTTTCTTAATAAAAAATGTAATTAACATATCCTAAAAGTTTGCATATCTTAAAAATAGAGAAATTTTTGAAATACATGACTAAAACCTTTATATTATCAATCTTTAGATCATAATTTATAGGTTTATTACTCCTAACATTACGTTTCTTATGATTGTTATAGTTTAGCAGTTTTACACTATCCTGCATATCAATGTAGACAGGAACCTTGTATCGAGACACTCCATTGTTCACTTGCTCCTGAATTATTGTGACTACAATTATTGTGCATAGCAGCAATGTGAAATTAAATATTTTAATTCTTGTGAACAGGGTGTCAAACCCGCAACCTTTGTCCTCACAGTCAGATGTTATACTACTGCATCATGACTGCCTCTTTTATTTAATTATATTTTAATATTTAATTATAACTCGTATTAGGTACAAGATAAATACTATAATATATTTGCAATTTATTAAAACAAATTATTGTAGAAGACACTAGCAAACAACCACCATGTCAGCGGAATCACCCCGGCACGCGCGCTCGGGCGGCCCGCTCACCGTGCCGTCGCAGCCGCCGAGCGACCGCAGCATCATAGACGCGGTGTCCGGCTTCATTAATGATGTCACCTTGTCCTCTTCTTCCACTGTTGATCCTAAGGACGTTATACAGTGGGCTAGGTTTGTATACACAATAATATGTTTATCATAATAAAATTCTTATTATTTTTATATAACGCCAAAAAAAGAAGCAAATCTAAAGACTTGTGACATTTTTATTTTTTTATTTTATTTTGTTTTGAATGGTGGAGCTCGAAGCCGCGCTTTGTCTTATCAGGTATATAATAATAATATAATCGTTTTGCCTAGTTGAAGATCGAACCCACAACCATTGCGTTGATAGTCAGACTGTGCCCCACTAGGCTTCAATAGCCCCAAAAAGTTATTAAGTCATTAATATAGTTCACTTTTAATTAAACCAAAATTATTTATTATAATTGATCATTTCTTACATCCAGGTTCGAAACCGCCGATATAAACGAACCTACACCTGAAGGGGATAGTGACAATGATATACCACCATTACTCCTTATCCTGGGCTATGGGGCCGGAGTCCAAGTATGGCTGATTCCTCCCTCAGGAGAGGCCCAGGAGGTTCTCTCTTGGAGGCAAGGCACTGTGAGGGTCCTCCGTATACTACCAACACCCCAACAAGGGGATTGTTTTGCGTCTAAGAGGCCTCTTATAGCGTTGTGTGATTCGGCCAGCCCTGGACCAGCTTTTTGCTCCTTGAGTTTCATTTCTATTAGGGGTGGGGAACAGGTGAGATATAAGTTTTGATATTATTTTATAATTTTAGTATATCGCCACATGATTTGCTACTTAAGATATTGTTAAAAAAGTAATTAAACTGATTTTATATTGTTTCATTATTTACTTATTATGCAACTTATAATTGGCAACAACCACTATCAAGTTAATTTGTAAAAAGCAAAAATGCTTATATTCACATTTAGATTTTTATCGTATAAATCATATTTATTACATTTTGCCAGGTAAAAAGCATCAAATTCAAAAATCAAATCCTAGACGTTTTAGCAAATAAACGGTCAGTAGTGGTTTCGTTCTCTGAGCGTTTCGCGGTATTCGACGCTGCTACCCTAGAGGATAGACTAGCCATAACCACTTGCTATCCCTGCCCTTGTCCGCTGGGAAACAACTCGCCTATAAACCCCTTGGCTTTGGGAGACAGGTGGTTAGCGTATGCTGATCGGAAATTGAATCCTTCGAAACGAAGCAGCGGAGGATGTGAAAGTAAGTACTAACTTTTCTATTTAATTAACTTTTCGTTACAAAATTTTTGTCATTAAATGTCTCAAATATTAGACGGTGCGTGGGGAATGGAGTGCCTTAACAATAGATCTCGTCTGCCTGCTCTTTGTTATTCGGGATATAGTGTGAAGCTTAAATATATACATAAAATAAAAAAATAAATCAGCTTCACGCTATATCCTGCACACAGCATAGTAGGCAGAGGAAACCTAGTGTTAAGACACTATGTTCCCCACTTTCTGCATACATAGATATATATATTTTAGTACTTTTTAATGTATAATATCTACAGTAGTATAATACTACAAATTATTGTTTATATTAATCCCTTTATATAGTTTTGCGACAACTGAAGGTCAAATCGGTTGTATGCACACAAATCATTCGTACTATTTATTAACAAAAATACAAGATCGCAAATTATTTGCAAGACCTTGGAGTGACTAAGCCACTTACATTATAAATGCAGTTGAAGCGAATAAAATAAAATGTTATGCAGTGATATTGCAAGTTATTTTAAATATCTTTAAAAATATATATGTCGCTTAAACTATAGTCGTTTTAGTAGATTTATGTATGAAATGTAATATAAATAATGTGATAATACTTATTGTGACTTTCTTTCGTAGCTATAGATATTTAAAACATCACAAAACTGTATTTAATTTGGTGTACTAATTTTGCATGATACGCGGGCAGACAGATAAACGAAATCTCAAAAGAAAACTGTTCTTATAGTAGGCACCTTTAAGCTGTTTTTTAAAGCTTCATGCTATCGTGCAAACAGCAGGGAGGCAGAAGGAACCTAGTGGTAGGACACTCCGTTCCTTAATTTCCGTCAAATTCTGGAGGCATTGCGTGTTCAGTCGCGGAACCAACGCCGCGCTTTACCTCGACACTAGAATGAAGAAATGGAAATATACATTTAAATAAATATTTCATTTCTTCAAGTGGGGATTGAACCCACAACCAGTCGCGACATCCATCACTGCCTTTCGACATCATAAGTATAAAATAATATAATATTATATACGAAATAATATTTAAGCAAATTTGGTATAAGTACTCTACTATATTATATAGAACATATAAAACGATAATGATTTAGTAAACTGACAATTATTTACTTAGTATATGTTCTTTTTGAAATGTACATATATATACATTATGACATATATTTACGTACTTTTTAACTTTTATTTGAAAATGTTTGTACATTTTGATTGATTAAATTGATTCTTCTTGATTCTATAAAATATATTTTAAAAGTATTATTACTTTATAATCCTGAAAGGGTTAAAGACCTTTATGCTAGTAGCCAGAACTTATTTTAAGTACCGATAAGTATATGAAATTATGTGTATGTAGGTAGGTATCACACACGTTGACTACACGCGAATCTAATTTAAGGAGTCACTTATCTATATTTGTTACGCATGGAACATTCGTGACAAAGACATGATTCAGTCGTTAGCTTACCAATTTTGATTATATTAAAATGTTATATAATTTGACACTCCGCCTTCGCTTACACAGTGTCTTAACACTAAGTTATGTTTCATAGAAAAATGAAATAAGTGTATGTAAAAAAAAAGAAAAAAAAAAACGTTCATCTTTACGCTTTATTTCTTCGTATAGCAAGATAGGCAGCCTTCTTTACGAGAGTAAAGAAATAAAAATGTCAAATAATTCTTTACCCTGAGTGGAAATCGAACACACAACCGTCACGTTTACAGTACAATATACAATAAACACTACATATAAATAATCTCTAGTACTAAAACGCATTAACGTATATGCACGTCCTTTGTCTTTATCGATTGTCTATAGAGGCTAATGGCTTTATATGACCTTATAATCGCAGCAGTGTGCATTTTTCTTTTATTTGTATTGTAAAAATCATTTTAATTTGTCAGTGTTTTAGTTTTCTAAATTAATGTTCTTTTTTATAGTTGAAATAAATTTGTTTTTTATTCATATCTGTAGTACAGACTTATTTTTATTAAAAAAGTTTTTTTTTTTTTTATAAATGCGCAGTTTTTTCGATGTTCAGTAAAGAGAACGTAACATAATGACACATCGCTTTCTTTAATTTGTGTCAAATTTTTAAGACATTGTGTTTTGAAATTGAATGGTGAAAGCAGTTGGCAAGGCACTATTTATTTCCTTTTTTGAGCTACTTTGAATCTAATCTTATTCCAACCTTGCCTTTATGTCATATATATATAATAGTTTATCAAATGACAAACTTACGAACTGACTACAAAAGAGCTATTTTTTTTTATTTTTACATTATATCCCGCATATAGCAGGGAGGCAGAAGGAACATGGGAACGGTTCTCCATTTTCTGCCAATTTTAGAGGCGTTGTGTGTTTCATCACTGAGGTGGAACTCAACGTCATGCTTTAACTCGTTTCCAGAGCGAAGAAATGAACATATTAAACATTTGATTTCCACGAATGGGAATCGAACCCACAACCTGTCGCGTCTAAAGCCGCACGTATGTGACGCAACTGGACTCAAATTACAAATTTTAACAAAAAAAAAACGGATTCACCGGATCCCATAATTAGAACTGAACCAAACTCTCATCAAACTGCCCTTGAGTGTATCCTTTCAATAAAAAAGAATCATTAAAATAGGTTGGCGTGATATTGAGTTATTTTTCCATTTGTCGCGTACATATTTAATGCAAATTTAAGATTTATGTGACTTTCTTATGAATAACATTGTCAGAAATGGATCAAATTAAGAAGGCACCAGCTTTCAAATAAAAAAGAAGCATCAAAATCGGTTTACCCAGTCAAAAGATCTGGGGTAACAAATCTCCTCCTCCTTACGGAACTCGGTTAAAAATGTAAATGAGTTGTTTCTATGTGATATTGTATGTATTAATAAAGTATTTTTTGCTTAATGTTAACGTTACGATAAACTTACCTTAATTGCTATAATAAACATTAATTAAATACTGCTACAATAAGTAAATGGTCGTTATTTTTTCTTATTACTACGACTTACCAATTTTTTTATAATAAAATCAATAATTTATGTTAGTTTTATTTTTTTGACGTATTCAACACCTGTTTTAATAACAAAAATGTCCTTGGCTGACATCTGCGCATAAATTTATTAGAAAAAAATAAAATAAATTACCTACGCATATATTAAAATAAAAATAGTATTATTATGGATATGGCTTTCACTTTCGTAAAATAAAAACTTGTAATTAATGTTCTTCCAAAAAAAATATGTTAACTGTTCAAGAAAAAAATTATTGTTTTTATTTTAAAAGTTTTTTTTTCAAATATCTATAAGAATAAGAAATTAGTTTTGTCCAACATATGGTGCCATTTAGTAAAATTTATTAAGTATATAATAATAAAAACAGTAAAATATAAGTGATGTCGTTTTTATTATACTCGTATGTATATCTTCGCTTTAACTTAGTTTTCACTGCTAATTGAAAGAAAGATATCTCGTAATCTAATCTTTTGATTCTTAAAATCTCAGATCAGATTTCAGTTGAGATACAATTAAACAAAATATATTAAAAATGCTCAAAATCTTCGTAAAATATAATATTTTCAATGAAGAAATACAACAACCAAGATTTAGAAAAGAAACTTTAATGATTTCTCTTCTAAATCTTGTTTGTTGTATTTCTTCTTCTTGAATGGATGCACTAGGGTGCAAGATGAGTGGAACAACTTGTGTTTGTTTAAGGGGTCTCTTGTTTCTATTGTCCCAGCTACTGAGAATTGATTATATTTTCTTTTCAGGCGAAGGTGTAACAAGCTACACCGCAACAGTCCTCCACGCGGCCAAGTCTCTCAGTAAAGGCCTGCGAGGCCTCGGCGAGAGTGTCGCCCACAGCTTGGCGGGCGGTCGCAGTACTTCACAGTCGCCGTCCCCACCACACGCTGATATACAGAGGCCTGGAGTCGTCACTATATTGGATATTGAGGTTTTAATGCTTAAATTTCATTATTGCATTTAACATTCTGCACTTTGTTTTCCATATGAATTCTATATACGTGCTTTGTTTTTACGTACTCTTCTTTTGTAGAGTGGGTATAGTGAAAATAATTAATTATCCGAATGGTATTTGAATCCGTAACCGTTGCGTTCCCAGTCAGACGATGTCCCACTACGCCATAATGGCTTGTTTATTAACTGATAGTATATTTTGTGTTACTTACGTTTTTTACATTTTTTTGGTAAATATGTGTGAAACAAATCTATTGATTTTCTTCTTAGTTTTTACTGTGTTATTTTTTATTTTATATTGCACCAATATTTGATATTTTTATCTTTTATTTAAAAGACGTTCTTTAAATGAATCTATAAATAATAATTTTCAACCTTCCTAATATGATATGAAGGATTTGTTTTGTTAAGGTTAACAATTGTTATCTTTAAATCACGAAGCATAATGATACTTACATTATTTAATTTTACTTGAAATTGCGTTAGATTTCTTCATAGATTTATAAGAAAAAGAAAAATAGGAAGACTTATAACATTCTTTTTATGTATCAGGGCAACGAAGACGAAGATAGTCAAGACTGTGAAGATCCATGTGATCCAATAGTGGCCCATTTCATAGCTCATTCAGAGGCGATCATAGCTCTAAAGTTTGACCCCAGTGGCATGTTGCTGGTGACTGCGGACCGTAGGGGTCACGATTTCCACGTGTTCCGTATAAATCCGCACCCTTGCGGCCCCAGCTTAGCGTCTGTGCATCATTTATATATATTACACAGGGGTGATACTACGGCTAAAGTGCAGGTATGGCTATATTTTTTAAATATTATACTTTTCTGAACAGTAACTCATATTTTTAGAGATTACTGGTAAAACCACTTCTTAAATTTGATACTTATTTAATAGACGTACATTTGTTTACTAATCATATGCGTTTTTTGGTGCCTGGGTTTAAATTAATAAATAAATAAATACCTACTAATATTATAAATGTGAAAGTTTGTGAGGAAGGATGATTGTTCCGTTTTTACTTGGTAATATAGCTTATAAAGCAGAATAAAATATAGCCTACAATTTTCTTTACATTTATACCTACTGTATAATTTGAATGTAATAAAACAATACATAGATTTGCGCGGGCGAATCGATGATTTGGTCGCTAGTATTCTAACTAAGCAAAACCTGTACAGGACATAGCAATATCGGGCGACTCCCGCTGGACCGCAATCTCGACGCTGCGCGGCACCACGCACGTGTTCGCGATGAGTCCGTACGGCGGCGCGTGCGGCGTGCGCACGCACACGCAGCCGCGCGTCGTCAACCGCCTCTCCCGCTTCCACCGCTCCGCCGGCCTCCCCATACATACTGGTAAACTCGACTACTTCTTATATTTTATATTTCTATAAGTGTTGTTTTAAGCTATGATATCATATCGCATTGAAGAGGAGAAGGGCGTGAAAATACAATACAGTGAAAAAATGAATGACGTTCATACTAATATGAGCTCGTATTTGTGTGACATTATACATGAACTGGCTCACAGGGCACTCGTCGTCCCCGCTGGCGGCGTGCGAGGCGGCGGCGGGCACGTGGTACCCCAACCCGCGCCTGCCGCCCTACCCGCTGCCCTACACCAGCGCGCCGCTGGCGCAGCTGCGGCCCACGCACAACCTGCCCACGCACACCATCACCAGGAATAGCTCCGGTGAGTATAGTGGTGTCCACGAGTCGTGGCCGTTCTGAAGCCCTTATTTTTTACGCTGTTTTTTCGCATATAGGTAAACTAAGAGAAACTGTCAAAATACGATGAGACACTATTTTGTATCCAAAATCGATAGATTATTAATCAATTGGAGGAATTACATCGAAAAGTTAAAAACTGTATGCCACACAGCAGTATACATATGTTGCAATATCTGAAAGACGTTGCTGCTTAGACTAAAAGTGACACCGATTATTTATAAAAAAAAACTGACGAAAACTTCTAGAATTTGTAAAATATGTTAATTGTTACTTATCATATCATATCGATGAAATTATGCTTTACGCACACGCACACATTGTTGGTGGTGTACGTAGAATTGAAAGTAAAAATACCCAATTTTATCCAGCACACATTTTAATATCTAAATTACGACAAACATAACATTAAACGTTTCTCTATCGTCAGGTCGCCAACGTCTATCTTCACTATCAGAAGAATCAGGAGCGCCGCCATTGCTAGCACGGGCGTGCTTCGGAATTAGCGGTATAACGGGGAAAGCCGCGTCCGTACCATTGTATTTGATGGCTGCTAATGGAGCATTGCTACATCTGGCTTTGAACCCGCGACATGCTCGTAGTAAGTATCTTATTATAGCTAGATTTTTTTTCTTTCTCGTTGTTTACCATATATAGCATTTTTATGGTGCCATTTTGATGCGACATTAATAAAAATGAATATGAAAGATAAAAAGGAACATACACCTTAATTGACTTATGAGAATGTTTTCTTAAAGAAAATTAAAGTTATATAAGCATTAGGCCTAATTAGAATGATGTAAACAAATTTAAGTTAATATTAATAAAGAAAAAAAATGTTTAATCATATTTTACAAGTTTCATAGAACTGTATTAAACATTCTATCTTTTTTCTTTACAGGTGTACCAAAAGAAAAGATCTGCGACGAATCGCCAATAGAGTTGGAAGTGGAGCCGATAGCGCAGTGGCCGTTACAACGTCCACCCGCTGCAGCAGATTTACTAGCGCCGCTACCGCCTTCGAATCCACTGTTACAACCTATGAGTTGTCGCGTAAGTTATATTTTATTTAGGATATATTATTGTAACGCAATATTCTTATGTTTAAAAAAATGTACACAATTATGTTTTGTTTATTTTTATAACATGCATTTACTGTCATAAATAATATTTCCTATTCTGCAATGACCCTAATAATAAATCAGTTGTCATACATAATACCATATTTTTAAAAAATGTAAAAAAGAAACCATTATTTTTTATTAGAGATGCGCCGATATGTGCATGAGCGAAGAGGAACGTTGGCTATCCCAAGTGGAGATAGTAACTCACGCCGGCCCACATCGTCGGCTGTGGATGGGGCCGCAGTTTGTGTTTAAAACTTATAATATTACTGGGTGAGTAGTGATTTTTTAATTTTTACAACATAATAAAACCTGAATAATAATCATTAAACCCATTCATTTAACATTCCAGGTCAAATTCCTCCCTGTCGGAAGCTGAGGCGGTGGAAGTGGATACGAGTTCAGCTCGTGGGGCGGCGCGTTCGACTCCAGTCAATATGCCCGGTGTTCGACCCATAGTGCCAGTACTCATCGACTCTGGTTCCGCTAGTACGTGTTATGAGAGTTTTTTTAGATTCACGATGTATCTCGCATTTAGTAAGGTTAGCAGAGAGAACCTAGTGTTAAAACACTACGCTTTTGCCGATGCTTTTTAGTGGCACGTCTCAATGTGGCGCTTTGTCTTTCTACTTATTGACTCTGCTTCCGCTAGCACGTATTATTATTAGTATTGTTTGTTAGTTATTTGAATAGTATATTAAATGAACTTCTTAGAAAAGATATAAAAAATTGATTAAGAACGACGTAGAACGATTTGCACCCGCGCCTCTTGGAAACCGTCCAAGCGCTCTGATCCACTAAGCCATACGTTCTCATGGAACTATGTCTAATTTCTTACATTTCCAGGTTCACTAGAACATTCGCCGTCAGACAGCTTTCGTCGTAAGTCCCTGTTGGCGGAGTCTGGGAGGACTGCGTCCGTTTGTGACGTCCAACTCAAAGAGGACCTCGCTGAGGCCATGAAGGAGGATCATGGTATGTGCTTTGTATTGTTTGTTTTATTGTTGATATGTAATTCATAAAAAAATTTAAAGTTAATAATATTTGGAATCTCGAAATATGACAATTTTCTGCAATGTAAAAATAAAAAAGGAATTTGCGGAAATATATTAAAATATATAAATAAATATTTTGCTTAGAAACAATTCTGGGCTATTTCGTCTTGGAGTGCACAGTGGTACAGATATATTTACATATTTTTAGCTTCACGCTGTACACATATCAAGTAAGCAGAGGGCACCTAGTGTTAACAATAACAACACTTTATCTCCATTAAGACACTTCCGTTTCCCATTTTCCGCCGAAATAATAGTTGACACTCATTTATATGACTCATATCTGTATCTGTATTTGTAGGGAACGAACTCACAGTGTTCTGCTTGGCTAACTGACGAGTCAAAACAAAAAAATATTTGCAAATGTGTTTCTTTCACCATTTCATTTGAAATGAAAATTCTTGTGTTGTCTAATTTTGTTACGCGTCATTCAAAAAAAAAAAAATCAATCTAATTCCTTGTCGCTTGCGTAGATTTTTAAATGAATTTAGTGTATTTGCGCTGTGTGTGGTGTAGTGCACAAGACTCAAGCATTGCAAGTGGAGAGTTCCGAAGAAAGCTTTATTAACATTGTGAATGAGAGCACGTGTCGGCGCCTGTCACGTAAGTCACAATGGTGGAGGCGACACATTGAACATATATTCACTAATATGTACATAATTGTGCTTGTGAAGGTCAGCATTCAATTACTTCCATGTGTATTGTAAAGTCTTAAAGAGTAGGCAAGCATAATTATGTACATATCAGTGGGCTACATTGACAATCAGTCGCCTCGGACTAACACGTCCTCTCATTGGGTACGGCCTGCTCTATACCGAAGCCAAAGGCACCGACATCCCTCTTGGCTTTCGAATTAACTCCACTTCGCGCTTTTATTCTAAATCAAAATATACATATAGACTAACGTGCCTTCGGTTTTGGTATAGGGCAGCCGCGAGCGCGGCCGGAGCGTGAAGCTGGTGGGCTAGTGGTGCG
>JAATLQ010033993.1:0-20407 GCA_013421005.1 Heliconius erato x Heliconius himera | reverse complement strand
GAAATTTTCAAGTAAATCGGTTCAGTAGTTTCAGAGAAAAATGCGGACAACAATATGTCGACAGACAGACAGACAGACAGACAGACAGACAGACAGACAGACAGACAGACAAGAAATTCAAAAAAAATCTTTTTGCTTTCTATTAGTCTTTTTAAGTGTCCCTCTATCCATTTCAGTCAAAATTACTAAATGTACAGACAAAATATTTTTACTGTCTTATTATATATAGAGATTATAATTGATTTACTAAAAATATAATAAAACTGTAATATAACCCCTATATCCATATGTATATTAAACATACACTAAAGAAAAAAATCTAGTGAGTAATAAGCAACCGAAACCTAAAATAAAATATGATTTTTGTCTGTCTTCTGCATGTGGTTTACAATTCACGCAAATATTACCTGGACCGATGTGATGAAACTTTTTTGTTATAAAACCCATTAGTTCTCGCCAACATATATGCTTATTTCGAAAGTCTGAATTCCTGATAAAAAACCCAACTAATCTTAAGTTATAATCACTTTCTAATGCCATAAGAAGATTAAAGGTCTAGAACACCTAATGTAAAACCTCTCTTCACCGTCCGTTCTTATAAGATATATTAATATGGTTAAAATCAGCTTCACGCTGTATCCCGCACACAGCAGGGTAGGCAGAGGGAACATAGTTAAGACACTTCATTCTCCACTTTCTGCCGAATTCTGGAGGCATTGCGTGTTGAGTGGCAGAACTCAACGCCGACACCACCAGACACCAGAGCTAAGAAATGGAAATATAAATTTAAGTAAATATTTCATCTCCTCAAGTGGGAATCGAACCCACAACCAGTCGGTTTTACAGTCACACTTTGTGCCTCTGCGCCACTACCGGCCTTTTATTTAATTCCCGATAAAAAAACCCAACTAATCCTAAGTTATAATCACTTTCTAATGCCATAAGAAGATTAAAGGTCTAGAACACCTAATGTAAAACCTCTGTTCACCGTCCGTTCTAATAAGATATATTAATATGGTTAAAATCAGCTTCACGCTGTATCCCGCACACAGCAGGGTAGGCAGAGGGAACATAGTTAAGACACTTCGTTCTCCAATTTCTGCTGAATTATGGAGGCATTGCGTGCTGAGTGGCGGAACTCAACTCCGCGTTTTGCCTCGACACCAGAGCGAAGAAATGAAAATATAAATGTAAATAAATATTTAATCTCCTCGAGAGTCGATTTTACAGTCACACTTTGTGCCACTTCGTCACGACTGGCCTCCTATTTAATAACACTGTTCTCACTTCAAAATTTTTTGATAACAAACCATATAATATGGTTTGTTATCAAAAAATTTTCTATGATGAAAACAGTGTTATTTACAGTTCTGTTATAGTAGATTTTACATTTATTGGAACAAAGCAATCAAAGTACAAAATTTTTTTGTAAGATATATATTTTGTAAGAGTAGGTTAATAAAAATATTTTAATATAATAAGTACAAAATCTCTGAATAATTCCAGTAATTAATATTTCATTTTAATTTATAAAACATATTTGAAGCGGGTACTCCATTTTAATTTCAGTAAATCATTTACATAGCAGGACATGCGTTATATTAAATTGAGTCCGACACCGTCCACTGTGCATCGATGGTCTTACAAATTAAAATTATTATCCCTAAAATAAAAAACCTTAAAGTAAGGTAAAATGAATTCATTATAAAGAAATAATATTTAATCTATATAAACAAATATCTCTATTAGAGGTAAGTACATGAACGAGATGTAACCAGACCAAGGACAAAACATAAAATGAAAATGTTTTAAAGTGCCATCTTTTTTCGTGACGTTTTTTTTTTTTTTAAAGCCGGTAAAGTGTGCGTCGGACTCGCCCACCGAGAGTTTAATACTAATTGATTGTAGTAAAACTTTTAAAAGTTCCCAAACTTAAGTATGTGAGCGTACTCATACATTTTGTTTGAAAGTAACTACAATTATATGTTTGTAACAGGTTTTTTCTATACTTATAATAAATTCGTAACGGATCGGTGTTTGTACATGAAAGATATACAAGAAAAACTGTTTTTGGGGCCCTTAATGATGTAATAGAAACCAAAACAATATCTTTTAAAATTTTTGTCTGTTTGTCTGTGCGTTTGTTCACGTTAATCTCAGAATCTGCTTAACCGATTTTAATGCAGTTTTGCACCAGAGGAACTGATTATTATGCAACTAACACTGAAAGATAAGGCTATTTTGATACAATAAAAAAGTTATATCAATTTAAAGTATACTTACTGTTCGACAAAATTGATACTTCCTAAAAGTCAAGTCTTTAGTTTTCTGTTTTATTGTTTGATATTGTTTGCAAATTATTATTTGTATGAGATGATAGAAAAATCTCCAGATTGTATGATTATAAAATAAACCGAGATTTAGAATTCTCCAATGTAAGTTGATACTCTCTCAAGCAGCCACGTAGTGCTTGTAATTTCTCAATGATAGATAGAGAGTTGTGGAGCTTTATATAATCTATGTTTTAACCTGGATTTTTTTCAGAATCGGGATTTATGTGAGAAAAACTGCGTTTGCTTTGTGTGCGCAGTAACTAAACATATTTCTATTAAGTACGACAATGTTGGCAAGCTAAATTAAATCAATTACCAAAACACTTAAATTACGATTTATTTAATGCATAACAGTATAGATAACCAAAGTAAAATAATTAATTCATTTTTGGGTACCTCAAAAAAACCTAAGAGGTATCAATCTGAAATTAATATCAGGCTTACTGTTCCTTGGAGCACAAAAATTAAGCTTCTAATACAACGCAGTCAAAAGATATGAGCATTTATGTATCGTTTTTGCTTTATATATTTATACGAAATTTGTCGCGTAATCAAAACCTATAGTGTACTTCCTGAAGACCTATGGTTATAAAACTTAGGACGAAGTAAGATCTTAGAATACAAATAAAGGAAAAAATCCGAAAAGTGTAATAATCTACGATGTACACGTCATAATAATTAACTGTTTTCTAAGCCAGTTTTTTTATAAATGTAACATCGTTTAATACATAATTTTAAATTATTAATCTCAAAGTAAGAATTAATGAATTAATAGACTAGTAAATTTTTGTAATTACATCTAAGGCTAGTCGTCGACTGACTGGTTGTGGGTTCGATCCCTGCTCGAGGAGATGAAATATTTACTTAAATTTATATTTCCATTTCTTCGCTCTGGTGTCGAGGCAAAGAGCGGCGTTGAGTTCTGCCACTCATCACGCAATGCCTCTAAAATTCGGCAGAAAGTGAGGAACTAGATTCCCTCTGCCTACCGTGTACCGTGTGCCGGAATACAGTGTGAAGCTGATAAAAAAAAGATAAAATTTATATTTCATATACAAAAAAAAAATTATTACACACTCGTATTTGTAGTTCAGTTCTTAAAAAATAAGTGTATACGCCCGCAAACTTAAATTTGTCAACATTATTCGCCGCATCATTAAGCCTGTAAGAAATTTTTATCAACAGTCTTATAATGAAGACGTTTCCAACCTTATTTTTTGGCCGAGAATCTTACCAGCGCGATTCAGAAAATAATGCTTTATGCACAGCGCCATCTTTTGGGCTTAAGGTTAAACTGTAACTGTTCGGACAGTTAAAAAATGCCGTTTTTATGTTAAATTTCACATAAACCTAACATTAAATTATATTAACCAAAAACGATGATTTGCTAAGGTTAAAGTGATAACATAAATAGACAAACAGACAAACGGACAAAAAATCCAAAAATCCAAAAATGCTGAAAATGGATTCTGTTAATAGTTATTCCTTAACATCCTGAGTAATTATTGTTTTTTTTAATATTTTCAATGTACAGAAACGACTTTACTACAGATTTATTTTAAGTATAGATTATAACTAGAAATTAAATCTAAAAACAACAAAAATATCGAAAGATGCTATGAGCAAAATATTTCAGGACAGCTACACATCTATACCTACATAAATCTATACTAATATAATAAAGCGGAAGAATTTATTTGTTTGTTTGTTTAAACGCGAAGATCTCTGGAACTACTAGTCTGATTTACTGTTTTTGGTAAGTATGAAAACTACGTTCATCAAGAGTGCTATAGGTTATATAACATTATAGTTTAATTCTTAGTTAGCCTTAAATAACGAAATAATAATCATAAGGAATACCATCATATTACTTTAAATAGTGAAATACATGTACGTACATTGTACTATAAAAATATTTAATTTCATTAGTTTTAAATTAAAGTCCGCGACAACGTATGTATATATCTCTTATAAATAAGTCACAATAATGCATTTTGTGATAAAAAATAATTGCAAAGTGATATCACCTACACGGTACACCGATTTTTATTTGACATCGATATTGAAACTTACGAGTGAAAGTTCATTTATTCATCAAAGATTCATCAAGAAAATTTTATGAAAAAGATAGATAGGCTTCTATAGCAAGTAATAACAAGAAAATTAAAATAATTCAAAGCCCTGTTTACGGCCGTAAGCCTAGGTGCGACTCGCGCGGGGAGCGCTCTTGCCGCCGATGTCATCCTCTAAAACAGCTACGTAGTGCTTCCTCTTTCTCATAATTATGAAAACAAGTTGTTCATGATTGAATGTATCAATCTGTTGGTAAAGGCAGTATAATAAAACTATTATATTGGGTATGCGGGCGAAGCCGCGAGTGGGCCGCTTAGTGATACAGTAAAATTGTAAGTGATTACTGTACATGGAAAATGTATGAGGAAATCTATTATTGGGGGCATGTGTACATGTTATATATAGTATAACCAAAATAATGTTTTTTTTTTGCTTGTATAATCTGTATGCGCTTGTGCACGCTAAAAGTAGAGTGCACGAACGGCGCGGCAGACGACATGCCGATTTAAATGCAGTTTTCCTGGTCATTATTGTGTTTTGGCAAACTTTCCTTAATATATAGAGGTTATTTTGTTTAAATCGGTTCATAAATAAAATGTTAGCTCGACAAAATTGCTACAAAATAATTGTTTTATCAAATTGGCTCATTGGCTCATTCATAATTTTAACTTATATTGATAAAGTTTATATATAAAAAAATCCTATTCTTGATAATCTCTAATAGGTAATAGTTTACTCTCTCTATATAATACTCGAAACGTGTGCAAGATATAAATTACAGTCATTTGCGGCGCTATTGACACATTTTTATTAATTTTGTTATTGTAGCTTTATTTCGCATGTGGCAGGGTAGGCGGAGAAAAACTAGTGTTAACCTTTTTGTTAACTAAAATCAAACGACAAAAGAAAATTATTTAACGTCCCCTAATAGGAACATCCACAACGATCTTTACATCTACAATGAAACGCTGTGATATTGCGCCATGATGGCCCCGTTTTTTTTAATTATTATTTCCTGAGTTAATTATCATTTTAACACTTTGTTTTATAAATTTAATAAATGTGAAGCTGTTTTATTTTATTTTATTTTTACATTTTTGCTTTGTTTAAATTAATAATTAATTTGACTAATATACGATATACACGTCATAATAATTAACTTTTTTTCTAAGCGAGATTTTTTATAAATGTAACGTCGTTTAATACATAATTTTAAATTATTAATCTCAAAGTAAGAATTAATGAATTAATTAAATTGCAATTTTTTGTAATTACATTACAATATAAGTAGTAATTATTGAGGTCACAGCAAAATTATATTTAAATACTTTCTTTTCCTTATAGAATACTCCAAAATAAGTTAATTGTAGGAAAATGTAAATTACATATTTGTAAAATAAAGTACACGTCAGGATCACTATAAGTACACGTTAGTAACGATAGTTTACCATAATCACTTCTTACTAAAACGTGAATACTTTCAAACATTGACACATCACTAAGTCAAGCACACAGATACGTAAATCACTAGATAAGAATAAACGCCATTTTCACTAGAAAAAAAAACAAAAAAAAAAAATAAGTAACTAGCGTTTCGTTGAACCCGACACAGCTCACTGTTCACATTTTTCTACATAAAAAACAATCGACAATAGCCGGATAGGACCACAAAAATCCGATATAATACAACAATTCGAACTATACCTACGCAGGATGGTTATTGCGAAAAGAATTTTATGAGAAAAACGTGACAATACTCATTGAACTTGTAAAAACCGTTTACGTCTATTGCGTCTTCATCTTTACGAAAGTAACTGATAAATGTGTCCGCGGTCATGCTAAAAATGAGAATTTGAATGTTGGTCAATATTTTATTAAGGTATTTCAAAACTTTGCCGTACCAAAAGAATTAATTCATTTAAGTATTGAATCGGTGAACTCGACCTTCTCTTTACTATAGATTTATAGAACTAGAACGGGCTCTTTTTCCTATTTTGTAAAACATGATCATTAAAAGATATAATATACAATAGGTTGAGGATATATAAGTTGAGGCCAGTCGTGGCGCAGGAGCACAAAGTGTGACTGTGAACGCGACTAGTTGTAGGTTCGATCCCCACTCGAGGAAATGAAATATTTATTTATATTTATATACATTTCTTGGTGTTGGTGTTGAGGCCACGCGCGGTGTCGAGTTTCGACACTCAAAACACAGCCTCCAAACTTCTGCGGAAAGTGCGGAATGGAGTGTCTTAACACTGTGTGGATAAGGAGTAAAGCTGAAAAAATAATAAAAATAGGTACATTAGACATATGGATAGCAATTTTTCTTTCTATTGTATACCTCTTACATACCATTTAAAAAGAATAATTTAAACGTAAGCTAAACATTATTTGTAAGTAAATAGTTTATCTCTATATATAATAAGACAGTAAAAATATTTTGTCTGTACATTAAGTAATTTTGACTGAAATGGATAGAGAGACATCTAAAAAGAATAATAGAAAGCAAAAAGATTTTTTTTGAATTTCTTGTCTGTCTGTCGACATACTTTTGTCCGCATTTTTCTCTGAAAGTACTGAACCGATTTACTTGAAAATTTCACCAATTGCTTTGTTTTATCTCAACTTAAATACTAAAGTTAGTTCAGCAAAATCGGTTCATTAAAAAAAATGTTATCGTCATTTGAAAGAAGTCGTAATTAATTCAACACAGAGATAAAGAACGATCTTGAAAGAAATATCAAGTAAATACAAAGATTTTTTGGTTGGTTCCTTCATATAATATATGTAACTAATTTAAAAACCGTACAGGAGTTAATATGCAATTATTACAGTTATTTTACAAATAATATTATGAATCCTTCAAATCAATAATTTAACATTTAGGGCTGTTTCTGAATGAGTAAATTAAATTATTCACTGACATCAGCACATTTAACAGAGTATATTATATAGGTAAAAAGAACATAAAATTACAAAAATATATACGTGTAATAAATAATTAGTTTTATACAGGGTGGAAGAGGCAGCGCTCCATTTACGGAAACAGCATATAGGGTAAAATATACCAAACCTATACCTAAAGAAATTAATCAAGATGCCTCAACAGTTTGGACGTAGGATTTTTTTTTTCATTTCACGACTTTTATCCATACCTGTATTTCGTGTGCCGCGATTACGTGTAGATCTCAATAACATAAACACTTACTACTACAAAAATACTGCTAAAGGTTAAACAACTTTGAACTTTATCGCCAATACCTACGACTCGATTTCGGAATGAACCGTGTACGGCGGTGTTCCTTTGATAGGTTTATGTGTGCGTGAGTCGTCCTTACAAATGGCGTTTTATTTTAAAATGACAATTTTATTATTTATTTTGATTGAAAAAATTACTTTTTCATTTTTGGAAATTTATTTTTTTCTGATTTATAGTAGGCTTTTATAGAGTAGTTAAATCTGTGGTTTCATTTAAAGTGGTGCACTTCCACCCTGTATATATTTTATAAATATTAAATATCAACGATGGTCGTATTTTTTATTTAAAACAATCAAAAATTCTTTGACGATAACATTATTGTCAAAAAATCATATTAGAAGTCATTATAGTTGTCAATCAATTCTGCTTATTAAATCAATAATCATGTATTTTAAGCGGGCGAAGCCGTGGGTGAGCCGCTAGTTTATTTATACAAGCGTAATTATTTGTCAATTTAACCGTAAAAAATTCGCGCTACAAATTCAAATAATATTGTTATTTTGGTTAGAACAGATATTTTAGAAGTAACTCAACAGTGACTAACAGATATTGTAAATAACAAGAAAAAGAAAAATAAAATTGTTATCTAGCAGTAGGTAAATCCGGGATTTAAGGAACTAATATAAAAGTATAGTCGGAAATAGCACTTCAACATTTAACACACTTTTAAAGAAAAAAAAATCTTATTAGATCACTTTGTATTCCATCTCTTTATCTTTCTGTCTGTCCGTCCGTCAAGAGCCTTTACCTCAGGAACGCTTGGAGACACTAGACACTCCGTCCTCTGCTGTCCGCCGAATTAATGACATTTAAAGGCATTGCGTGTTAAGGGGGCAGAATTTGACGCCGCGCTTTGCCTTCTTACTAAAGTGAATAAATTTAAATATGAATAAACAATAATTTATAACCCCAAGTGGGAATCGAACCTAAATCCGTCGCGTTTACAGTCACGATGTGCCACTGCGCTACGACGGTCTCCATTTCATTATATTTTAATAATTCCATAATGATTTTAAACTTCTTTAAATTTATTTAAATACAATAAAAGTAATGTATTTCAACTTTTTGTGTCGTATAACAAATAGTATCCGCTCATTTTCAAATGACAAAAAGTGTTCTGACCGACAAAAGCCAACAATAATGATAAACAACGGTAATTTAGTTTTGAATTTTAGATAATTATGTTTTTTACTGGCAATTAGAAGTTTTAAGAACAAATTAAATCTTATTACTGAGTTACTAGTGGTCATCTGGCCCCGCCAAGACAAGCTAAGCAAAGCGCAAGGGGGCACTACCTACCTTTTTTCGAAACGCTTCGTCTTTATTTTGGACCCCCATAACGTGGGTTTCAATATTATAAAATATATTTACAAAATTTGTTGGATATGATGTAAATAGTAGATTGATTAAATATCTTAAGTCAAAATCAAAATTCTCAAGGAACTTCATAAAGTAGTAGAAAGCTGAAAGTTGCTGTAGAAGTTCAGCTTTCTTGGACATTAGGAAGTACTCTATGATTTTTTATATTAGTTAACTTCTATAGTTTATAGTTTTACCATTTCTATGTTAAGTTATGTTTTTGAAAGAATACATTAGGGAACCTTATCTTTTAAGAAAAAAAGAACCCTTATAAGATCAATTTGTTGTCCGTCTGTCTGTCACGAACCTTTATCTCAGGAATGTTTGGAGATATTGAGTGTAAATTCAAACCATATACTCAGATCTACGACCTCATGGTTTCCTGAAAATTCTGTTGCTTATTAACCAAAACACCAGTAGACAGTCGTGGTTTCATGAAAAGAATAAAACCGAAGGTTCCGTATAAAAATTGCAGAAGTCAAGCTTTTTCTGAAATTCAAGCTTGCCAAGCCAGAGCCCTTATGTCTATCACTTGAACTATTAATTTTTAACAAAAATACACTGACTTCTTCAATTTTAACCGAATCTCATAATCAGAACCTAGCCAAACTACAATTAAAGTGTATCTTTTGAAATAAAAAAAATCATCAAACTCAGTTGGCGGGATATTTTTTTCGTCCATCTATACTTAATGCAAATTAAGAATACATACACAGAATTGGATCCAATAAAAATAGGACCACATGGGAAGCACTGGATTTCAAATAAAAAAATAATCATCAAAATCGGTGTACTCAGTCATAAGTTCTGAGGTAAACATAAAAAAACAGTCGAATTAATAATCTCCTCTTTTACAGAAATTTCTTTAACTCCTGTAGTTTTTAAATTAGTTACATATATTTATTAGCTGAATGTACAATTGGTAAATATGTAGTTCATAAAAATACGATACGCGATGTTTTTAGGCATTTTTATATAGATTTATTTTAAACGAACGAACGAACTGAAGAATCTATGTATTTACTTGATGTTTCTTTGAAGATCAAATCGTTTTTTTATCTCTGTGTTGAGTTAATTACGACTTAAACTTAACTTTTATGATTTATGAAGGTAATCTTCACTAACAATTCAATTTTGTTAACTTTATTGTTTGTATTATGAACAATTGTGCTTTAAAAATATATTTTTTCAACAACAGTTATATAACCAAGACGTTTCGAATATTATTCTTTAGCCAAAAATCTTACCAGCGCAATTAAGGAAATGATGCTTTATGTACAGCGTCATCTATTGAATTTAAAGTTAAATTATAACTGTTCGAACAGCTAACCAATGCCGTTTTATGGTAAATTTCACTTAATATATGATTACACTAATCAAAAACGACGTTTTATTAAATACATATTATACAGTTACAGATTTATTACAAACAATTATACATTTATTTTAATTAGTGACAATATCTATCGATTGCTATATAATATTCGCAGGCAAATAATGTCTTGAGTTCATTGCCAAGAAATTTAAAAAAATATATTTTTCCCTCTATCCATTTCAGTCAAAATTACTAAATGTACATACAATATATTTTTACTGTCTTATTATATATAGAGAAGAGATTACACCACTCTGGTCCCGCTACCTTCCTTCCTTCCTTCTTCGTATTTGCAATTGCGCTTGTGACCCTGTACCATGACTAGCCTCTGACAAAATTGTATGCCACATAATTTTTATAATAAACAAAAAATTAACATACCTACAGTTTTTAAACATAAAACAACCTCGCGTAAATATTGAGTAATTTGAAGCTTGACGCAGAACGTTTTTTCCTATATTAGGTATGTGAGATCACGAAACATCTTTACTCACGTTTTGTTAATATTAAATGAGTATATGTAAACTCTAAATAGTTCAAGATACTATGGTAGTCATTTTTTTTAGTCCTAATATTTTTTGATTTTAGCATCGTACCCGTATGTAGCAGGATAGGCAGAGGGAGTCTAGTGTAAAGACCCTCCGCACTCCACTTACCGCTGAATTCTGGAGGTATTGCGTGTTGAGTGGCGAAACTTAACGCCGCGTTTAACCTAGAAATCAAAGCGAAGAAATAATAATAAAAACAATAATAAATATTTCATTTCCTCGAATGGGGATCGAACTCACAACCAGTCGCGTTTACAGTCACATACTTGTGCCTCCGTGCCACGACTGGCTTCACGAAGATGGTCGCTATTTATCATTTTTACATCTTTGCAGTCGTACGAGTATGGGTACACATAGAACCATAGCACCTATTTTTTTTTTCAAATAGTATTTTGGGCAAGGTTAAGTACCTAATCAAAAATACATTTTACTCGAATATGAAAAAAATAAAGTTCTTGTATCTATTGTCCTCGTGAATCTAATTGAATAATAATAAAAGTAAGAAACGTTAAATTTTTTATGAATTTTATAAAAAAATCTTCACATCAAAGCAAATAACGATAAATACATTTTAAATATATTGTTAATGACATTATTTTTTCTTGTTATAAATGTGAACATACTAGTTATAAAATGGATTTACTTAATTCCTTATTGGGTTTTAGTTTGTAAACAAAGAAAACCAAGTTTCCCAACCATTTGTTGCGCTTTTTTAATTTGATTTATTTTTAGTGGTGAAGGGATGTTTTGGTTTTGCATTTGGATGTTTTCACATAACAACTAAAACCAGCTTCACGGTGTATCCCGTACACAGCAGGGTAGGCAGAGGAAACCTAATGTTAAGACACTCCGTTCCCCACTTTCTGCCGAATTCTGAAGGCATTGCGTATTGAGTGGCAGAACTCAACGCCGCGCTTAGCCTCGACACCAGATAGAAGAAATGGAAATATTTAAGTTAATATTTCATCTCCTCGAGTGGGGATCGAACCCACAATCAATCAGTTTTACAGTCACACTTCGTGCCGCTGCGCCACGACTGGCCACAACATATCAACAATTTAATAAATAATTACTAGAACTTAATAATAAAAGAAAATAAAGTCATTTTTGATATTTGACTTCCAATAAACCTTGACAGGGTTACATAAGTTCTACAGACAATATCATATAATATTATTTACAGTACTATCAACGTGTCACTTCCGTAGTTATTTTACTAAAAGATATTAACTCTATTCATTATGATCTATTGGCAGGGTGCGTAGTACAAGATGACAGTATTATAAACGCTCGCAGCGCTCATGGTGGCCAAAAGTAGAAAAAAATTAGGCTTTGTCACTTATTAATGTCAAAGCAATCTGTTCGACTTATCGTTTTACTAAATTATTTAAAATGAGCTACAGCAGTTGCAGTTGTTCTACAATGCAACAAATACATTTACATGTAATAGATATATTTATAGCGAAGTATGTGATGCAGAAATACAAACAGAAATCGACAACTCAACTATTTATATAAAAAGATACAATAAAATGAAGAACAAAATATGTAATACCCCTAAAAAACAAAAAGATGTGGCGACTTCAACAAAAAAAAATACTTTACTGGGTTTTCATCTATCTGTAATGATGAGCAAACATATAGATCTTGCAGGTGTAATATTAAACAATTTCGAATTATTATTGAAAACATTAGCAACCAATCACAAATACAGTATTAATAGTTTTTTTTTTTATTTTAATTACTTTTTTTTCTTAAATCACATTTCGTTTCGTTCACGTTTTGATATTATAATAATCATTTATTTAGAAAATAAATTATTATAATAATATCAAAACTAGGTAACTACTATACTTTTACCATTACCATTAAATTTGCTTTGTTTCCTTGTTTTTCAGTAAAACTACAACTAAAAATGTAGTAAACAAATTCTGATATAACCAAAATAAAACACAATTTTGAATAGAGATTACTTCCCTCTCTCAATTTGAATAACCAGAAATGATTTATCGACACCTTTTCCACCCAAATCACAGTAATTAAGTTATATAAATGAATTTGAAAGTATTTTACGAATATTTTCAAACAATCCCGCCATCATATGTCAAAGCGTCAGAGCCTACAAATTTGCGTACGCTGGGTGGCGCTGTAGTCGTGCACGGTGCCAATAAAGTAACCTTTTTCTGGTTTATTTATATTTTAACTCACAGCTCCTTGAATAGGGAAGGTATAGTTAATGTCAATATTTTAGAATTAAACGCAAAAATAACTAAATATGTTGAATTGTCTATGCCTAACAAACTCACAATTATATAATTCTCAATTTATTTTCATAGTGTGTTGTCCTATAGTACTACATTAGTTTAGTAATTTTGCGGTTTGCTTATAATATCGGCACTGGTGATTACATAAAAAACTTTGTAAGCCATCGACGGTGTAATATATTTTAGGGTTCCGTACCTTTAAAGAAAAAAAGAAAACCCTTATAAGATCATTTTGTTGGCCGTCTGTCCGTCTGTCTGTCTATCAAGAGCCTTTATTTCAGGAGCTCTTACAGATATAAATTTGAAATTCAAACCTTATACTCAAATCTACTTTCCGCCGCTTTCTGGAGGCATTGCGTGATGAGTGGCGGAACTCAACGCCGCGTTTTTGCCTCGACACCAGAGCGAAGAAATGAAAATATAAATGTAAATAAATATTTCACTTCCTCGTGTGGGTATCAAGCCCACAACCAGTCGCGTTTTGCAATCACACTTTGTGCCACTGCGCCACCACTGGCCTCTATCTATTAATAAAATAATAATTTAACGAAACATAGACATTTGGTTAGAAATAAAATACACATTAATATTTGGTCCTTTTATTAAAATGTTATAAAAGTACAAAATGAATTTTATTTAAAAATAAGTAAATTCTATATTGGGTTCGAGTTAACAAATTCCAATTTAAATATTTCACTTGGTACGTGACAATTCACAATATTTTACATACATATATACATTTTACAGCCATTTAAACATACTCGTTAGAATACATAAATTAGTTCACTATCTTTAAAAAAAGCAAAATAGTGGTAATTTAGATACTCCTTGGGTCCTTGGTAACCTCAACTTCATAGATAGAAACACAGTTTACAAGAAAAACACAAACAAACGTCAGATTTTACATTCATACATAAATAATTTTGTGTGTGAAATTGATGACATTCTACAGATTTGGTATCAAAAGATCATCAGTAATGGAAGACTAGACCCCCTAATCATATACAAAATTATGGCGTTACTAAATAAGCCACAGACTGCCGTTTCCTAACCTATTATACTAGCACTGGCTTCATTGTTTGTAGACTTCACAGCAATTTGAAATTAATAGACACTTTTAGAATGTAAAATGATTGATAGAAGCAATAGAATTCAAAACTGTTATCTCACTGAAAAATATCGATTAACATATAGACATACATATAGATAAATATATGTATATATATATTTAATTATTGGATAAAATACCATCATTACTGGCTTAAAATAACAAGGACTTTTTAGGAAAGAAGAAATCAGTCAAATTGTTGAAAGTATGACTGTTTCAGATATTTTATTCCCTATAAGGTTTCCTTATAAGATATTTATTAAAGTAATCTTATCAGCTTCACGCTGTATCCCGCTCACAGCAGGGTAGGCAGAGGGAACCTAGTGTTAAGACACTCCGTTCCCCACTTTCTGCTGAATTCTGGAGGCATTAAGGCATGAGTGGCAGAACTCAACGCCGCGCTTAACCTCGACACCAGAGCGAAGAAATGGAAATATAAACCTAGACCACTAAATGATATGCCATATAGTAAACGATGTTAGGTAAATATTGTTTATTTTATGCATTATTTAGTCAATGTATAATAATAAAATAAATATATGTCGAAGTAGACTGTTCTTTGTACAGTATATATACATTTTTTACCTATATATTATATTTAACTCGTCTTCACAAATAAAGTAAGGAGGAAAACTGGTTATTAAGCGTATGCAGCTATGGCTGTTTATGCTTGCATATCCTTGTTCTAAATAGATAAGTTTATTCACGAACATACTTTATTGTTTACAACATAATATTTTCTTCAGACATTTTTTTTAAATACTCAATAAGGAAACAAACACCGAAACAAATTTTGAAATCTAGAAAAAGGAAATATTAAATATATATCTGTATTAAAATTGCTGTGAATAATTATATAATTACCTAATACAAGATATTAATATCGATGTAAGTATTTTTGCAAAGTTATATTTTTTTTTATTAAACATCAAGGCAAAGCGAACAAAATGGAGTCTGCGGCGTTATAATTAAATATTAAGTAAATATATAAATGGTTCACTTACTTAACCTACCAGCGTACTAATTGAGGACTATAAAAGCGAAGGCACTTCAGTAAGAAAATACTGAAACAGAGTAAACTGGGAATTTCTTCTTTTCGGATAGAAAAATAATTAGTTCTACAATCACATGTTGGCTCTAATATGAATCAAAATAAATTAAAATTACTATTATAAATATATGTTACGGGCACTTTGTATAATTTCTGTACTCTATACCATCATAATATTTCATACATTGCCTGGACTTCCCGGGTTTTTTATACACTGTCCAGGTATTGTATAGAACACCTATTTATACAGATTGCTAGTAACATATACGAAATGAGAAATATAGCGCTTTAACTTTTATACTCCTCAATTATGATATATTGATTTGTTCAAAAGGTTAAAAAGGTTAAAAAAAAAGGTTTAAAACATTTAAAAATTTATACTAAAATATATAAACTAAAACTTTAATAAATTGATACTCTAGGTATATTACGTCCATATCTATTTCTGTTTTATTCGTTTTCTTTTTTAATTTTAAATGTAAATGTGTAAATAATAATCAGTAATATTTTTTCAATGTTAATTTCTCGCTACTAACCATAGCAGCGCAGTTAAATTAATAAATTAATATATTTAAATGTCTAATAAACATTAGTATAAACTATAAAACATAAAAATAATTTAAAAAAGATAGTATTACAAATTGAAATTATTGTTATTTTTTTTTTATTCTAAAATGATTAAAAGAACAAGTTTAAATAAAAAAATGGGTTTAATTTACAATTGTCAAATAAAGTTTATACTTGGTGGAAGTGTCGACGACCTTTATTAATATAGCTAGAATACCAATTCATAAAACTGTATTTCACTGTTATAAACCAAGTGTTATAAACAAATTTAAATTTTAACCAAAGGTTCCTGTCAAAAAATGTTTACGTTTAGCGTTTTTAGATAAATATACAGAAACTCTTTTGAACAAAAAATCAAGCATACAATATGTATATATTAAAAGTTTACTCCATATAGGTATATTTATGTACATAAACGAGAAATATTATCTTCTGCTTAGAGTTAAAACCCGCTAACAGCCTATTAAGCTAATAAAAAAATAATTATAAAAACAAAAACCCCGACTGCATAAAAGTAAAAAGAAAATAAACAAGCCCAATAGTTTATTAGGAGTCGGGACCTCTTTAAATTATGCAGGTTTCCTGGAAAAGATTTTATTGATTGATGGAAGAATTACTTATAGGTCCCGACTGTTAATCCTAATAAACTATTGGGCTTGTTTATTTTATTTTTAGTTTTATGCAGTCGGGGTTTATGTTTTTATAATGTTTTTTTTTATTTTTCACTTTTTTGTATTCATTATGATAATCAGGATATACCTATATCATATATTGTGGTATTCGAAACGAATTTTTTTTTTTTTCACTAAATCCAATGGCGTCCCACAGCCACCATGATTGTTCGAAAATTGCATTTTCTATTACATGAAATAAAGTAAAGACCAATTTTGTAATTATTTAACACTTTCGAAGAATGGTATGTAACTATACATAATGAAAACAAAAAAACGAATTTAGCAGGCTTACACTCTAAGCCGACGATATTTTTTTATCTTAGTATAGGGAAGATGTGAAGTTAGCGGCTCTACGAAGTACATGAGGCTGAATAGGAACGTACCCGCCCCCGTATCCTGGCTCCTTTACGCGCAATACGCGAACATTTATCTGTAATGCAATAGCATAATTATATATATATTTAGATATACACATTTAGATTTTTTTTTTAGTTTCACGGATGTAGCAGGATAGGCAGAAGGAAGCTAATGTGAAGACACTCTACCGAATTCTGGGAGCATTGCGTGTTGAGTGGCGGAACTCAAGGTCGCGCTTTGCCTTGACACAAGAGCAGAAGAAAATGGAAATTTAAATAAACATTTCATTTCTTCGAGTGGTGGACTCCATTTAACAAAACCTAGTGATAAGATTTAAAAAATACTACGTTCCCATTGAGACACTCCCGTTCTCCTCTTTCCGCCGTATTCTGGATGCATTGCGTGTTGAGTGACGGAACTCAACAAGATATTAAAGTAAATATAATGAGATAAAAAAAAACCAATACCTATGAATCAATACATATTATTGTTATCTGCATATCGACTTTGGGGATTTACATACAAACAATCTACCAATAAGATAAGCTTCCAAATCAACACGTCGTTTAACTGTTCGTTAAATATTTATCGTACAAATATGAACGGGATTACCATTGCGACATGCGTAAGTGTAATATGGATTTTCAAATGAGGTAAAATAATAGGTAAAAATTATAAGCGTCAGAATGACTCGGTCTTTAAAGTTTATTGAACTATTGAATTTTTATTTTGCATCTCGTTTCTAGAAGATGTTGTGGCGCAGGGGCACAAGGTGTGACTGTAAAATCGGCTGGTTGTGGGTTCGATCCCCACTCGAGGAAATGAAATATTTATTTACATTTATATTTTCATTTCTTCGCTCTGGTATCGAGGTAAAGCGCGGCGTTGAGTTTCACTACTCAACACGGAATGCCTCTAGAGCTTGGTGGAAAGTGGGGAACGGAGTGTCTTAATAGTAGGTTCCCTTTGCCTACCCGACTGGCCTCAGTCAATATTATTACATATCAAAATTCAACTCACCTCATGCTTGGACACGGATCTTTTGAAGTACTTGTGGAAGCGTGTCGAAAGAGCCCACACAGCCCCGTTGTCGCGCTCCGCCCACCGCACTTCAGCACAAAACTGCAATTTCTCGCTGTCTTGAGCTAGCACTCTGAAAGTGAATTATTGATTTAGCTATGTGTGTCTATAATAAATATATAATATGGAGTTTGAATTACAAAGAAACATAAGACCCGATTGCATAAAACTGAAAAAAAGTATTTAATTGTTGTTAAAACAACAAAATAAACGACTCCAAACAATGTTACACCAGAAAGTAAAAAATAAATTGATTTAACATAAAGTAAAACATACTTTGATTTTGTTAAAGAGAAATTTTATAATTTTGAAGTCGGTCAGTCAAGCTAAGTTCTTTTACTTACAAACAAATAGGCTTACGCGGGAAGTACTAGCTTCTAAATACAAAAAAATCGTCGAAATCGGTTCAATTTTTTGTCATATTGAATAATAAAGTGGAGTTTGTTTGTTTGTTTAAACGCTTAGATCTCTGGATCTACTTACTGGTCTGATTTACTTCTTTTTTGTTTTTTATGAAAGCTGTATTCTTCAGAAGTGCTTATAGGCTATATACCATTACGGTGTAAATCTTAGTTAACCTTTAATAACCGGTTTGAGGCCGGTCGTGGCGCAGCGGCACGAGGTGTGACTGCAAAACCGACTGGTTGTGGGTTCGATCCCCACTCGAGGAGATGAAATATTTACTTAAATTTATATTTCCATTTCTTCGCTCTGGTGTCGAGGTTAAGCGCGGCATTGAGTTCTGCCACTCAACACGCAATGCCTCCAGAATTCGGCAGAAAGTGGGGAACGGAGTGTCTTAACACTAGGTTCCCTCTGCCTACCCTGCTAAATGTGGGATACAGCGTGGAGCTGAATGAAACATTAAAATAGTTTAAAATAATACCTGTGCGAATTAGTAATAGGGTTCCAAGCTGCAATCGCTGTTTCAGTCATGGGGCTGAAGAGTATAGTATCATCACGTGGATCAACGGCAATACCCAATCCTTGCGAGGATTTTCGCCCCACTAAGTTAACTGGTAAGTCTGTACCTTCTGCTGGTGGGCCTGATGCTAAAACTGCTGTAGAGACGCTGAACACCCTGAAATATATTATCTTATTTATTCCATGCTTTTTTAGTGATTTTATAAACCTTTTGATTTATAATTTTCCTTAATTTAAATTGAAATTAAAAAGAAAATTACCTGTCAGTAGCTAAAGGCTGATAGTACAGAAGACCTTGAGCAGGCGAGTGGGTGAGACCGACTACACCATCCATAAGTGTGAACTTCTCTCCTCCAATATCGTACTCTCCAAGGTCGGGGTCTGGGTACATTGACGCATGGGTGACACGCCAAGCGTTGTCGCGACGACCATCGTATACAATAATACCTAACAACGAAAGAGAAATAATGTTATTTGTACAGTTTATATCAATTTATTTTGAAAAATATAATCTATATAATTTCTAATCTAGTCTAATATTTATTTTGAATAATATAAATATGTTAAGAATTCGACCATTGCTTTATAGCAAATTATCAAACAACAAGATCATGATCTTCAAGAATTTGTGATGCCTAGTGTGTTGAGTTGAGCCTTGTTACCAAAGAGAGGAAATTTAAAGTAATTCATATTTCGAGCGGGAATCGAGCCTACCACCGTCGCGTTTACTGTCCCTTGTGGCCCTGTGCCACGACGGCGTCCTTATTAAAATTCAAATTCAAATTTCAACAAGCACTGATACCATTACAAAATATGTAAAACAATAAGGTTTTACATCACTATTTCACTTATTAAATATAATACTTAAGATCAATGTAAGATAGATCATTTTTTTTTATTTGACATGAATATTGAAACTTATAAGCTAAAGCGATGACAGCTTCTCAAGCAGCCACATATATATATATATATATATATATATATATATATATATATATATATATATATATATATATATATATATATATATATATATATATATATATATATAGGGGAGAGGGGGGCACATTCGAACGATTTTTAAACTTTGTGTCATATCTAAAAATTCTACAGTTTTTAACTTCTTTACTATTTCACAATACTTAGTCCAACTATTTTGCCACACAATCGTAGCATCATATGTAGAAAAATAAATAAGGTAAAGGTGCAATATCAACTTCAGTAGCAGTAGTCAAATGTTCAAAGCTGCCCCCCTTGCGGGGTAGCTTTGAACATATACGGGGCAGTTTTGAACTATCATCGAATTCAATAAAATTAAAAGGCTTATCAAACTTTTAAGTAACTTTATTAATAAACTTAACATTAGAAACGATGGAGATCAAATATCAGTACCATGTTAACTTAAAAAAATAATATACCTAGTTTAATATTG
>JAATLQ010033992.1:0-20397 GCA_013421005.1 Heliconius erato x Heliconius himera | reverse complement strand
CGACGCTCTTCCGATCTACCTGCACTCTTCTTAGATGACATTTTAATAATAGATAATAGAAGAAGAATAAAATATTCATTAAAATGTGTTTTATTTATAAATAATAAACATTAATGCTTAAACAACTCAGTAATCACATATTTTATAGAAGTTGATATTCAAGAAATTGGTCTGCGAACTTAACCTCACTTTTATCAAATCTCTAATAACTCGGCTCTCAGATTGCCAAAATTTATATAGATTTCAGGGAGGGAATGATGTACTTAAATCTATTAAATCATACCATTTTCATATCTTTACATTCTGGGCCCAAAAATGTATGGAATAGTTTCAGTCTCCTTTATTCCTTTTTTATCTACAATACAAATATAATCTATCGCATATATCCAAAAATATTCAAACAGCACTATATTATCATAAAAACAAACACACAAACTACACCCTTATTATCAACATTCAATGGTGTACAGTCCTAAATAACTATAAATCTAGCAGATAGGCCGTTTAGGCGTTATTGTGTCTAGAAACAAAGGGACGAACATTCAGTTGAAGTTAACTGTCTAGATATTGTGTTATTTTGTAGCACAATACGTGTATCATTAATATTTCAGAATATACAATCGTTGCCTATTCAAGGAGCTTAATGACAATAAATGTGGAATTAAATGCTTTTGATATTAACATGGGAAGCTAATAGTTTTTAAGTATTTAAATAATTATTTCAAATAATTTATAGAAAAATATATTTTAAAATTAACAACTGCTTGAAGCAACTGAATTAGTTTTAGCTTCCTGAAATACTGTTTTTTGTTAGTTTCACGCTGTTTTCCGCATACAGTGGAGTAGGTAGAGGGAGGGAGTCTGTGTTGTGTTATTTAATTTTTGCGCTCAATGTTCAACGCGTACCTAATGTCAGGCCAAAAAAAAAAAAAAATATTTCCCTCTAGTCACTAGTGGGAGTCTTAATTTAATAAGGAATATTTTGAATGTTGTTTTTACATAAGAAAGGATTCTTATTTGGTTGGTCTGGGTTGATTTGGTTAAGATGTAACGTATGGAACAAGAGCGGACAACAGATGTACCGCCCAAATTGCCAGATACTGCGTGTTGAATGGCGGATTTGGCGCTGTTGTCTTGTTACCAGAGCGCAGAAAATGAATATAGTTCATACTGTCGAGTGAGAATCGAATCCACAACTATCGCGATAGCAATCAGGCTGCCGTTACGCTACGACAGTTTATACAAATTATTACAATGAAATGATATTATTTTTCAGAAATATTTTCTCAGAAAAATCAAAACTTTTCCAAAAAATAAATCTAACAATAGTTTTTTTTTGGATTTCGCTTCCTTTCAAAATCAACTTCCCACATAGACTTATGCTTGACATCACATGACTGTAATAAAGTGTACATAATGTATTATGAAAGGTCACTTGAGGTACAGTACGGTTGACGAGTCGTGGACGTCCTAAAATTAGCTCATAGATGGCTGCGCAGATTTTATTCTAGGATTTTTCTTACTTTTGATTATTTTCTTTCTGAGTGAAAAATGCGCAAAAACTGAGAAGCTTAACTTCAAGGCGACCACAACTCGTCGACCGTACTGTATTCTTCCGTTGTTACTCCTACATCATAAATCTTTTTTATCATCTTTCAAATAAATCCTTATTAACTCTGTTATACTTTCAGCATCTGTTTCTTATTATCTTCCAACTCTGTTAAATATATTTCGCAGTACAAATTGTGAAAATTAATGTTTATTCTTGACGCTACTATAGTGGGTTCAAATTAGGAAGCAGGTATTCTTTCGTAGTTGAGCAACGTGTGGCTCTAATTGCAATGGTTGTGGGTTCAATATTCAGTCGGAGAAATGATACATTTTAAAATATTATCATTCCCTCGCTCCGGTAAAACAAGCGCGGAGTTGAATTCCGCCTTTTTGCGTTTTACGCAAAAGCGGAGAACAGAGTGTCTTAGCATTAGGTTCCCTTTACGTTCTGTGAAGTAAAAAACGTGAAGTTGATATATTTATTTGATTAATTAAATTTTCAGCCAAGGAATGCTTTTGAATTAATTTTTTAATACTTCGGGGCGTTATTAGGTGCTGTTTCGATTGAAAATCTATCATAGGATATAATATATTACATTTATAAATTTCGTTTTTGTTTATCTAGTCCACAAATTTAAAATATGTAAATAATGTATTTGAAATATTTATTCAAATTTATATTTTCATTTCTTCGTTCTAATGTAGAGGCAAAGCGCGGAGACTTTTGCCACTCAACAATGCCTCCAGATTTCTACAGAAAGTGAAAGACGGAGTGTCTTAACACTAGATTTCCTACCCTGCTGTATGCGGGATACAGCCTGAAGCTGTACATATAAAATTTGTAATAAAAATAAAATATCATAGTCGTAGAACGAGAATTCTTCAACAAGCAAACACAGGAGAAACCTATATAGGTAAGTAATGAAATGTAAGATACCCGTAGGTACTCGTATATTAGCTAAACTCGATTCCCATACATCAAGTGCGACGTGTAATCCATCATGGCACATTTACATCGCAAACATTTTAATCGCTATGTACATCGATAATGCTGGGTTTATGATTAAACAGCTTTCGGTAACGTTATGGTGGTTATATAAATATATTTATATCAGGAATTTTAATTTAGGAATTTTAAAATTATATATTGAAGTGGGTTATAATTAGATCTATTTACATGTTCTATCTAAAATAACTAATATTGTTGCAATATTTTTCATTGTTGCTTTTGCTCCTATGCATTGTAGTGAGATGTATATAAATAATAGATAAATATTTTTTTTCAATAGATAAATATTTTTTTCAATTTGGATCAGTAGTTCCTGAGATTAGCGCGTTCAATCAAACGAACCCTTTAACTTTATAATATTAATATGTTTTTCATGAAAACAATTAAGAGTTATGTATTATGCTATGTAGTTCTCCCGTTTTTGCAACATTTTTCATTAGGCGTGACCTATTGATTGTAGCCAGATGTAATGTATGATGATGCCTTCCTCGAAAAATGAGATATCCAAGACAAATTTATTTTTTAATTTGGAACAGAAGTTCCTGAGATTAGCGCGTTCAATCAAACAAACTCTTTAGCCTTATAATATTAGTATAGAAATATGAATTTCTACTAGCCACATTGTAGTTAGCTATCTGTTCATATCAAACTATAGTGTTGAAAATTAATGCTGTAACGTATTAATTTCTTATTTGTGTATTATTAGCCCTTAATTTATCATTAAATGTATTGTTAAGACACTCTGTTTCCCATTTTCCGCCAAGTTCTGGAGATATTGCGTGTTGAGTGGCGGAACTTAACGCCGCGCTTTGCCTCGACACCAGAACGAAGAGATGAAAATAAAAATGTAAATAAATATTTCATCTCCTCGAGTGGGCATTGAACCCACAACCAGTCAATTTTGCAGTCACAATTTGTGCCGTTGCGCCACGACTGGGCTTTTATTGATTTTAATTTAATATATTTTAATGTTATATGTTTCCCAAACTTAAAATTTATAAATATCATTTTATCTCTCTCTCTTTCTCAATATATTATCATAAAAAAAACTGAAGTTCTATTTTTTTATGCGAAATTGAAAAGAACTATAATTTATTATCCTGATCTGATTTATCTGATCGTGCAATTATGCTTTCAATGTAATTGTACTCTTCCTAATGAAGGTCGTAAAATCTCGAATATATGGAAGTCTATTATCTTTCTGTCTATAAAGCTAATTTAATGACTGTCGTCGTCACCAAAGCGACGTATATAAAGCTTACATAAATATCTCTATATAATGTTTGAGGTAGTCTCTACGTTTGTAGGTTCGATTACCGCTCAAAAGGAAACTGTAATTTTCTTTTGGACCATTTAGTAACAAATTAAATTGCGGCGTTAAATTCCGCTACGGGAACGTAGTGCCTTATTATTATATATGCCTGATGAAAAGTGAAGCTAAGCAATGTTAGCAGTATCAGTAAATGGCATCTCGTTATATGGCGGTCAATATTAGCGTGCTATAAAATGCCATTATATTCTTAGAGAATGTCATGATGGAAAACTAAAGTTTTCTGTTCATTTTAAATAGAAAAATATTTTAATATTATTTTTTTTGTCAACTCCACATTGTATCCATATACATGTAGCAGGATAGGCAAATATAACTTAGTGTTGAGACACTCCGTCTTTCGCTTTCTAAAAAATGAAAATAATTTATTCGAATCCAAAATAATTATGTTTACAGTCAGAAGCTATAAACTAATAATTAAGAAATTGAATTACACTAGTAAAATTTAAATCCTACCTTTACTACTATTTATTCAAAGTGTTATTCAATCATAATATATTAATCAGCTTTACGCTGTATCCCACGCATAGCAAGGTAGGTAGAGGGAACCTAGTTTTAAGATACCTCGCTTCTTACTTTCCTCTGAATTTTTCGAGGCATTGCGTATTGAGTGGCGGAACTTAACGCCAAGCTTTTGCTTTGGTGATCAGAGCGAAGAAATGAAAATATTAATAAATAATAATGCATTTCCCCGAGTTAGAGAGATTAACTATCAATTATTTTACGTTAGTACTAACCGTAACTCCAAACGCCCTATATAACCACGTTCTCAATTAAACCTGAAGTGATACACACTATCTGAGAATCAAACATTTCAATAATTCCAATTACAATTTTACACTTCACAAAGCTAGCTACCTTTATAATGGAATATCTGAAGTTTTAGGGTATGAAAAGGAATAACGAAATTAATGAAATTCTTTATAATGACTGTTACCTGACATTTGTGGGATTTTAGATTTTTTAGTTATACTATGAAATATGTGTAGTTTTCTTTCTATACTATATTTAATAGAATTTTTCACGCTGTATCCCGCACACAGCAGGCTAGGCAGAGGGAACCTAATGTTAAGAGACTCCGTTCCCTAGTTTTCGTAGTGGTGGAACTCAACGCCGCGCTTTGCTTCCACTCCAGAGCGATGAAATGAAAATATAAATTTAAATAAATATTTCATATCCATGATTGGGGATCGAACCCACAACCAGTCGCGTGTATAGTCAAACACATAAACTGTGTTCTGTACCCTTTAACTTGCGACATAACGTGTTAAAATAGAAACTAAAGCCACAAAACACGAAACTAATAATAAATATTATGATTTCGCAAATATTATTTGGAAATTAATTTTCAAACGCATAAAGTAAACATAGTTTTCATTATTATTATAATTAATTGTTATGAAAGTACAAATTGACACTTCTAAATGAAAAACAAATATTATTAATGTACTATTATTATCTAGAACTAATCAGCTTCAAATCAGCTTCACGCTGTATCCCGCACACAGCAGGGTAGGCAGAGGGAACTTAGTGTTAGGACACTCCGTTCTCCATTTTCTGCCGAATTCTGGAGGCATTGCGTGTTGAGTGGCAGAATTCAACGTCGCGCTTTGCCTCGACACCAGAGCGAAGAAATGGAAATATAAATTTAAGTAAATATTTCATCTCCTCGAGTGGGGATCGAACCCACAATCAGTCGGTTTTACAGTCACACTTTATGCCGCTGCGCCACGACTGACCTCAAATCATGTGTATATCGTTGTGTATTATTCAATTATGCAAAAAACGCCAAATTGGTATAGTGGGTATCTCATATGGCCGGGATTCGGGCATTTTCTAAAATAGATTTATAAAATTGTGACAATGAAAAACGGCGTTGAGTTCTGCCACTCAACACGCAATGCCTCCAGAATTCGGCAGAAAGTGGGGAACACTAGGTTCCCTCTGCCTACCCTGTTATGTGCGGGATACAAATTACAACATTTTTCGAATACGATAATTTTGTGGGTCAAAATTTAAAGTTCTAAAAGATTTAAATAACGATTAATTAAGGGAGTAACGGCATAAATAGCTATACTAAAATACTTTATAATTTTTTCCTAAATACTATTAAATAAGAAAACAGAAACATATTCTTTTAATGTATTAAAATAATAGTTCGTTCGTTAGTATCAATTTAACGGTATATTTGAGACCAGTCGTGGCGAAGGGGCACAAAATGTGACTGCAAAATCGGCTGGTTGTGGGTTTAATCACCACTCGATCAAATTAAATATTTATTTAAATTTTAAATTTTCCTTTGTTCGCGCTGTTGAGAAAAGTGCTGCGTTGAGTTCCGCCCCCCAACACGCAATGCCTCCAGGATTCGACGGAAAGTGGGGAACGGATACTAGGTTCCCTCTGTCTACCTTGCTGTGTGCGGGATACATCGTGAAGCTGATTTGATTTAATTTAATTATATATAATAATTAATCACACATTAATTTGTAAATTGTGAATGAGTAAACACATACTTAACGCACAACAAAAACATTTACTTTATTTTTAACATTTTTAAAGTGTTATTCCACACTTAGGAAAGATTTTTTTTATTAATAATATTTTTTATACGTTTTTTAAATAAGTATTTAGAAAACGTATAAAAAATTGGCGAATTTGTATAGGTTTTTTAAATAAGTACATTTAATTTAGTATAATATAAAAATTATATAAAACCTTCTGTTAAAACTAGAAAGTTTAATAAATTAATTGGAACGTAACACTGCTTATTATTGCCATATTCAAACAATTACTGTAACTAGCAAATTAATAGATACAGAATATTTAAAGTAAAGGTATTATATATTATTAGTAACGGTAATTGTACTATTTACTATTATGATATTTACATATATATATAAAAAATAATCAGCTTCACGTTGTATTGTTGTCTTTATTGTTAAGACACTCCGTTCCTTACTTTTTGCCGAATTCTGGGTGCATTGCGTGTTGAGAAGCGGATCTCAACACCACCCTTTGCCTTCACACCAGAACGAAGAAATAAAAATATAAATTTAAATAAATATTTCATTTCCTCAAGTGGGGATCGAACCCACAACCAGTCGCGTGTACAGTCTCATTTTGTGCCCCTGCGCCACGACTGACCTCGGTATATACGGTAATACGTAAAGCAAAACAAAAATGAACTATCTGGTATATTTTTATACGCCGTGTAGTGTTTTTTTAAACTTTTTTATATCACAATCACGGGAGGCAAGGTTAAATCGAAAAAAAATCAAAGCCGGTTTTATCTTTAAGCCTTTTTAACAATCGATGACATAAGTATATTCTAGTTGCATCTCACTTATAACATGGAACCAGAGGGAAGCTAGTGTGAAGACACTCCTTTCCCCACGCATTTATTGAGAATTGTGTATGCTGGAGAATGTATTTTTTTATTTACATATTTCCCTGACCTTTTAAAATGGATTGCGGTATTGAGGACCACCATCTGACATATAATATTACTAAAATGCGGATTGAGACTCGAGTAATATAACCTCAATAAAAATTATAATACTAAAGCTTCCTTGTAAATCTAGATCAAAGTTAACGTGCTCTAATATCTGAGCATATAAACTGGATCGTATTTTAGTTTTAAGGTTCTAGAATATATAGTAAATGGTTCTGTGTCCTTCTCTTCATACAATAAAATCAAATACGAGACGCCAATGTTGATCAGTTGGAAGGTGAATTGAATTTACGACGGTTGTGAATTTGATTCCAGTTTGAGTATTTTTTTAATTTGACGCTGTATTCCGCATATAGTAGTGTAAGTAGAGGGAAGCACTCCACTCTCAAATCAACGTCGCGCTTTATCTTGTTACCAGAGCGAAGAAATAAATAAAATGCATTCCCTCAAATGGGCATCGAATCCACAACCGCCGTATTTATAGTCAGCTGACGCTTGCGTCGAAAACGATTAAATTATTTGTATAGCCTCATAGGAGAGTAAGAAAAAAAAACATAGAGTCAAAATACTTAGTTCTCCTTTATTTCTAAGGAAAAAATTATCTCTAAATCTTTCTTTTGATCGGATTTCGCTTTCCATACGTACATTGTACCAACTTTATAAAAATTGCTGACTATGTATATTGACTTAACTGCTTGTGACTTTATTGGACGTTTTATCATACTTTACTTCTAGATTCTTTACTTCTAGTCGGGGACATTTTTCATGCAATTTATGGTAGAGTGGGTTTTATATTCATATTTTAAGTGCAAAATGTGTTGTAAAATAGCTACAATGTATTCGTTTTTCTTTAATATCCCTTGTTTATCTCTACTAATATTAGAATATTATAGAATTTAGATGAGGCCAGTCGGTGCAGGGGTACAATGTGTGACTGTAAACGTGACTGGTTGTGGGTTCGATCCACTCTCGAGGAAATGAAATATTTATTTAAATTTAAATAAATATTTCTTTATTTCTTCGCTCTGGTGTCGAGGCAAAGGGCAGCGTTGAGTTCCGCCAACTTCCGAAATTTCGTCGTTCAAATTCTGCTATTGTCGCACAGATGAACAGTGAATGACTATAAAACCGATGGTAGGTTCGATGTTCCGTCAAGCGTAGTGTGTGTGTCTTGATACAAGATATCTGCCTAAGTTCACCTTTTTCGCATTTGCATACAGAATATGAATATGGTAATTTCAAAATATTTTTTATATTAAAAAATATACGAAAAATGACAAAACTAATTAAAGACTCACCTAAGCCGCTTTAATAGAAACAAAAAAAAACACAATATGAACAAGAATATCAGCTGCCTTGCATTTTTTTTATGACGCGATTCTATTTAAATAACAGCAACAAGTGAAATAACATTGGTGGCCTAATCTTAATTAAATCTGTTCAGGCCTGTTTAGACCGTTCTGGCTGTTGCCGCAAATTGGACGTTTTGTTTATAGCGTTTATTTGAGCGTTGAAAAAGATAGTGATGCTAAATTGTTAGATATATTTAGAACAGACGATCAATGTATATATTATTTTTAAATATATTATTTTTTGCGCTGTATTCCGCATTTGATATGATGGCCAGAGATAGCGTAAGTAGTGTTGTGTCACTTCGTTCTCACTTTTCGGTTAATTTTCGATATCTTGCGTTTTAAGTGACAGGACAGGCAAGTGACAGGTGGCGCCTGTGACACCGAGAGCTATATAACAGGCTGTCAGTCGTTTAAAAATAAACCAGTATTCATGAAATATAAAAAAATTGGAATTGACCACTTCTTGCCTTTTTTTGTCTAAATCAGAATGTATAAAAATATGCGTAAGATTTTTTTTTTGCCTTAATTCTTGAATAGTATAATTATTACACGATACAATAGTTATCTCGACAGTGGCAGCCAGCAGCGGCAACAGTGAAAACTCCAATTGATAAAACGATCATGTTAAAATTTTTCTACTTCTAATAATTGAAATATCTCTTTTTAATTACAATTATTTTTAAAAAAATATTTATTATTTTATTTTCTTAAAGAAGAGATAATAAGCTTTATAAAAATGTATAATGTTCATATAATTACTACATAAACTCATGAAAAAATCAATGTTTAACTATCGCCATTAGGTAAGTTAGTCTATTCTAGTAGTTTTCCTCTAGTACTGCCGGGGGGCACCCCGGAAGTACTAAGAGGCATCTTACGGTGGGAAACCGGGAGGGTGTCACGGGGCTCAGCACGCTGATCATTAAACCGAACTTTTTCATTAAGCTTCGAAATTCTTATAAAGATATCGTGAGAACCATCAGACAATATATTTCGAGATTTTTATGCGCTAATGTATCGAGTTACGACGCTCGAAAATAGGGTACATATTGTGGAACAGGGAGTCTCGACACTAGGTTCGATTTGCTTATTCTACTATATGCGGTAAATACGTCAATATAGAAGATATGAGGTTCTGCAAAATTTTTTTGTCATTTTCTAGAAAATAGAGTCCGAGCTAACACACAAGACGTGACAAAAAAAATTAATACCTTAAGATGTTATAATAATAACTTTTTACTGTACACAAAAAAAAAACAAGAATACAAATAAAAGATTATGTACAATAAACGACCTAATCGCTGGAATAGCGATTTCTTCCAGGGAACCAATCTTAAGGCGTTGGAAATCGCAAAATAAGTAGTGGATAGAGTGTGAACAATACTAAATACATAAATAATAAATAAACATACACACAGATAAATATATATACCTACAATCTTCTAATTCTTTTTTTACTTCCTTGTTAAATGCATACGTACGCGTGTTAACGTGTAACGCATGTTAAGGTTGACAGTCGCAGAAGTTGACTGACCGTGTAATACCACACGACAGTTCATCAGTCTGATATTAGACTGAGCGTTTAACCTCCACCGTACTTTTAGACGTAAAATAAACAAAAACCCGTTTTTCCCATTTCCGTAGGAATATCGAGAAATCCTCTCTTCTATCAATATAGAAGAGAGGATTTCTTCTTCTTCCTTCCTCCTTTTAGGAGATTGCTCCTACGCTCTAGTAACACAATACCTTCCTGCCAAATTTAAATTTTTAATCGACTGTCAATCACTCGGTAACGAAACAGTGTCATCAATGAATCACCATCTACATTTTATTAAAAATATTCTTATTTAATATGTAAATTTATATAAATAGATGTAGAAATATAACAAAGATTTTTATAATAAAATATAGAGGATGATTTTTCGATCTTTTGACGATAATACTTGACACGTTGTATTGACACCATTCCATTGGCCCCAATTATTTTGTTCCATTCATCTGTTCTGAATTCATTATGAAAAGTCAGTTCTACTTTTCATTTGCTTTAGACACTGTAAGTGCCATACATCATTATATTGTATGAATATATTATTTGAATGAAGTGGAAAATGACTGTATTTTTAAGTAAAACAAGGTCGCCATCGTTATACTCGTATAAATTAAAAATATGATTTACGTATAAAATATAAAATACTTCTATTATGACAAGATTTGTTCATAAAGATAAATATGTATCAGTATAGTACTTTAAGGAGGGTACATAATATTTTAATTTTAATTTTCTTTCTCTAATAAGCCTCTCTTCGAGAAAATGAAATATTCAATATTTTTTTATTTCTCGCTCTGTTGAAGAGGCAAATGCGCGGCGTCGAGTTCCGCCACTCAACACGCAATGTTTTCAGAATTCAGCGCAATAATGGGGAACGAAAGTGTCGTAATGGAAACGGAGTTCCCTAACACCAGGTTACTAGGTTCCCCTTGCGGATCCTGCTATGAAATAAAAAACGCGGCGTTGAGACCGTCACTCAACAGTAAACACCCTAAAAGTAGGGAAGTTCAGTTAACTTTCTTCACATTATTCTCTGCTTATTGTGTTATATGGGAAGGCGTAAACTTAAAAAACTACTATAATATGAAAAGAGCAGTTAAAACGTTAAGTCGTTTGAATTTATTTTGTTAGTATACTTCATAACGCAAAAGTTGCCAATGCAAAAATCAATAAATAAAAAAAAACATAAAAACATTCCATAGATAAAACAAACAAACCATAGATAAAAAATACTAACATTCAACAAACCATAGATAAAAAATACTTTCCGGGACGTATTTGGATTCACAATTATCAATATTCGGATTCCCTTTCCTTGAATATTATGATCACTATAAATATTATTTCGGATCCTATAATATTTACTTACTATCTACCAAATCAACTGAAACTGGAAGTCCATTGGACTTTAGATAAAGCGCAGTATTCACTTCCACCACTCAATACTTAATGTCATCAGGTACCTAATGTCAAAAAGTGGGAAGCTGAATGTCTTAAAAGTATATTTACTTTACTTACTGTACATAATACTAACATATTAATTACGAATATGGGCTCGTTGCAAGCTAGGACAAAGTATGAAAATACAACATTTTATTTAAAAGTATGATGAGGAAAAGTTTTTCAATTAAAAAGTTATAAATTTATAACTAGACTAATAATAATTTGCAGATTTATTCCGTCTTCTTGTTCTAGAAAAGTTTTGTTTGAAATTTTCAAAAATCCGAATCTAGAGTTATATTTTACAAAGTGGCCTCCTTCTCTATTTTTCACTCAACGAATTTTATTTTCCTCTTTTTTCAATGGTACGTATATTTCTATTATGCATTTTCTACATTTAAAAAGTAGGCAAGTTGGGTATGTTTTTGTTTCATTACTCATTCTCTTAAAATGTCCAAACCGCCTGAGGACGTTCTTCTTAATTATCTCTTTAAGAGATTTCTTCCAGCCAACCTGTTGGAATGGGTGAAAGTAAATACCGAGAAAACAAAATAGGAATAGAAGACATATAAGGGTTACACCTCCGTTGACCAACTGAGGTGTCCCTCTACCTCTCTTACCGCTGACTTTTCCATCATAAATCTTTTTTGCCATTTTTTTATCACTCATTCGTTCGGCGTGTCAAACCAGCTGAGCACGTTCTTCTACATTCTCACCGTGACATCCTCGCTAGTACCTGCCATTCTGCACATATTATAAATGAAACATTTTCCATTGTACAAATAAATTACAAAACACACGAACACGACCATTACTCATGTATCGCGTCACGTCGTCAACTCCCATTGAGCTTTTCTTACATCACACTGATAGATTATTCTTAGCTACAACAGCTTCATGATATATATGTTTTTTTTTTACTTTTTCATCATCAGGTATTTTAATAAGTTTGGTGAGAAAAAATAAGGCGAAAATTAATTTAGTGTTAACGCCTATTTTATAGTTTAAGTGGGGTATTAAGTGATAAATTAATAGTAATAGTATTTTTTTGTAGTTTCACGCGGTATCCCGCATAATGTAGGTTAGACAGGGAATGTTACTGATAAGATGGGATTTTCCATTTTCCGTCGAATTTTCTGTGCATTGAGTGGTGGAATTCAACGCCACGCTTTGACTAACCTATATTGTCAAATCTAAATACTGTTATTTATTCACATATACTGTTTAAATTTTTGCCTGTAAATGTTTATAATATTTTTTTCCATTTTTGGGAAAGCAGATTGCCTGTTATAAAGATAGTAAGATCCTTTTATTAGTATCGGCAAACATTTTAAAATTTTGAAATTGTGCCAAATTCTTCCCAAGGTGTTGCATGACACATTATTCTGATAGATGGTCTGTTATAATTTATTACATATTTCTTTCCAAAATAATTCCATCACACAAAATATCTCTATATATTTTTTTTAATAAAAAGAAAAGAAATAAAATAATTCTTTTTGAATATTGTTCTTCTTAGAAAATTTTCATGAAGTAACGAAGTTCTGGACTTAACGGTTTCAAAGGCTACAATGGGATTACGATCGCGCTGTTGACTGCCTAATTACGTTATCGTTAGACTTGGTTTTACTATAAAGTTGTCATATAATTTCCTATTGTGAACCTATCATAAGTAGGTCGCCTTCTTTGAAGGCTAAATTACAAATCTAATAGTAGTAAAGTTATAATAAAGTTTCTTCAAAAAATCTTAAATGTAAAATCTTAAAGGCCTTAATAAAATACTCTAGAGTGGAGATCCTGTTTTACGCTTAGTAAGTGAAATGGTAGTGAGTTCATAGTGAATGAGATATAGTGGATACGTTCTGCAATAGCAGGAAATTATTTTTATTTCTCCGCTTAGATGAGGCATAGTGTAGCATTGAGTTCGATTCAATTCAATTCAAAATGTCTCGTATTCGAGCGAAAAGTGCACAACAGATGTTAGACAATGTCTTAAATTCTAGGCTTAGAGTGTAAACCTGCTAAATCCGTTTTTGTCGTATGTACTCGTAATTTTTTATTCAATTTGATAGTGTAAAATAAAAATACAAAATCGACCTTTATTTTATTTCGTGTAGTTTTATTTCGACATTTTAAATCCTTTTAATTATATACGTTTTTTTTTTATTTTCACGCTGTGTTCTGCACATAGCAGAGGCAGAGGGGGTCTGATTCAGTGTTAAAACACTCCGTTGACCACTTTCTGCCTAATTCTAGAGAGGTCAGCCGTGGTGCAAGCGTGTGACTGTAAGCGCGACAGGTTGTGGTTGCGATTCGCACTCACGGAAATGAAATATTTAAAATTTTCGTGTCATAGCTCTGATAACGAGGCAAAGTGCAGCTTGAGTTCCCCACTCAACCCGCCCATACATACCCCCACAATTCTGCCGAAAGTGGGAAAGGGAAATGTCTTAATATAAGTATGTTTAAATTTTTTTTATTAATAATTTAATAATTTGATTATTAAACTATTAGCGTTTACATTCTAAGCCGACGAAATGGAATCAAGGATTTTTTTATTAAAAGATCAATATATATCTACATTTGTATTAAAAATACATAAAATGTAACAATTTTTATTACAAAAACCTTAATAAAAATTTATGGATTTTATATTCCATTATAAAATTGACTTAATTGGAAATTGAAAACATGTTTTGAATGTGAAATTGATTTTGACAATACAGCAGAACATTTTACATATCCAACGATATCTACAAACAAATTACTTTTGAAAAAGTACGACCTCGCTACTGTAGTTAAATGGAAGTACCCAGAAGTTGTAATTCCGATCGCAGATACAGTTGGTTACATCGAAACGAACGTAATATAATTAGAGTTCTGTAAATTTTAAGGTAAAAAGGAATCCTTATAAGCTTACTTTGTTGTCCGTCTGTCTGTCTGTCTGTCTGTCAAGAGCCCTTATCTCAAGAACGCTTGGAGACATCGAGTTGAATTTTAAACCATGTACCTACTCAGATCTACGGTCCATTCTTTTCCTAAAAAAAATGTATTGCTACATTTACTTAAAAAAAGACATGGAAGCTTATATTGCAAAAACGCGTATTTCGACACTATAAAGAGAATTAATAGGGTACTTCCGGTTGATCTAGAATTATGAAATTTGGCAGCGAGCGTCTGCAGGTAGTACTAGTTTAGGAAAAAACCTGAAAAACATTAACATTTGTTGTTAAATCCTAAAAAGTAATAGCTGTGGCTCTGGTTAAGCTTGAATTTTAGACTCGGAACCTCCTATTTTTCTACAGAACCCTTGGTGTGCGAGCCCGACTCGCACTTGTCCGGTTTTTATACCTTATAGCTTAATCAGCAATAGGTTTTGTAAGCACATAATATACTTAAATCAGCTTCACGCTGTATCCCGCACACTGGGGGGAAGGCAGAGAGAATCTAGCGTTAAGACACTCTGTTTCCCACTTTCTGCCCAATTCTGGAGGCATTGCGTGTTGAACCTACATCCAGTTGATTTTACAGTTACACTTTGTGCCCCTGCACCACGACTGGCCTCTTTTTTATTACACGCCTAACGTGTTCCTTGGAGATACATAAAATAAATCAAATAAATACATACATGGGGCTGAAAAAAGACTACTTTTGATTCGTTATTAAACTAGTGGTCCCCGTACTGTTTTGTACATAATAAATCGTAATTATCGTTTGGTAATTCATTTGATTTTGCTCGCAAAAAAAATTGTATTAGAAAAATGTTAAGTTATTTAATATCTGTCTAAGTTGGCGGTAGAGACAGGCGCACTTGCATTGTTCGCGCACGCGCACTTGTGGTGTTGATATTAGCTCGGATAAAAAGAAAGACAAAAAATTTGAAATTGTTTGTTTGTTATGTTATTTGGTATCGTGTAAATTATTATATGAACTTGGAAAAACGGTTATTTTGAAATCACAGACATTTACTACAATTTTATTTATATAATGATTTTCTATGTAAAATTTCACTTTCCAGATTATATATACGACATGCCTAAAATATCTTAGTGTTTGAGCTTAAATTAAACGACATACTTCAAATAATATGTTACAACACAAAGTAATACTATATCGACATTGTTTTATATGACGCGTTTACTTAAAACGATAGATTTATTATAGTAATATTTATCATTAACCATATATGTGTAGAGTTGTGGCAAATCACTGCGTACCGCAATTTCGTCTAGAGAACCAACCGGCGGAACTCAGCGCCACAATTTGCCTAACAGAATCTAAGAAACGAAATTACTGGAACCGATTAGCAGAAACTATCTTTCTTTAAGATGCAGTATTATAGTACATCTTTATTATCGTATGTTAAAGATAGATAGTTTCTAGTAAACAAGACATGTCTTAAAAATTCAACCAAGAACGGAATTCGTTACCATCTCGAATAATTCAAGTATACTGATAAAATCCCCATAAATTTTGACCAATAACAAATACTATTAGAACAGTTATTGGGGGCTATATATAATTTTCCTGGTACCCTTTAAAATGTGCGGATTTATAAAAAGGATCGCAATAAACGGAGGAAAAATTGGCTTTTTATTTGCTATTGGAATTTAATCAAGTTGCGATAAGGGAATCAATTTTATACAGACCATTATCGATATTTCATAAATTGTTATGGGGGTATTTATAAAATTAATATAATTTATATGAAACAATAAGCGTATTATCTGTTGAGACCGTCGTGGCGCAATTTGTGACTTTAAAGGTGACGGGTTTGATTCCCACTCTGGGGAATTCATTATTTTCTTTTCCCTTTGGTAATAAGACAAGATGTAATAATAATAATAAAAACTTTCTTGAGGCCAGTCGTGGCGCAAGGGCACAAAGTATGACTGTATAATCAACTGGATGTGGGTTCGATGTCCACTCGAGGAGATGAAATATTAATTTAAATTTATATTTCCATTTCTTCGCTCTGGTGTCGGGGCACAGCGCGGTGTTGAGTAGCGCCACTCAACACGCAATGCTTCCTAGATTAATATATAATAGGGTCCCTTTTTGCATTTTGAGAAAGTCCTATAAAAGTGACATATTGTATTTGTATACACAAATACATATATAACATACCCATCTCGCAGGTTTTACTAAAATATAACACAACTATACTAAAGCATCAGACCAGCAGGGTAGCCAAAGCCTGACATTTTGTTCCACTGCGCCACGATGGGCTCAATCATATATCATTTGTACCTTACTTAATTAGCTTTTCAATGTATAATCCATTATTTTAACGCTGTATCCCGCATATCCCGCAGGTTACTCACCGTGAAGAAATTAAAATATAAAAAAAAATACTCCGAGTCGGAATTGACTTAACAACCGTGGCGTTTACAATCAGACGCTATACCGCTGCGCCACGAGGGCCTCTGTAATTTAACAATATAATATTTAGTCCTACGAAGATACAAATATCTTTGAAGATATTTTAAAATTCGAACATTATATTTCTTGTGGAAAAAGCTTTCACAAAAGAATAAAAGATAATAAGGACTTAAAAAAGATCATGTAAATATTTTTTATTAAGGAAAACACTTTTTATCCGCCTTAAGGTTTATTTTCAAAATAAGCAACTTAAAAAGTATATTTTGCTGTTTGCCAATCTCTTGGTGCAGTGGTGGTGGAATTAATAAATGGTTTAAATGTTGTGGTCGCTGGTTCAATTGTAGGACAAAGTAAATTTTATCATTGAACATTAATGGATCAGACTTAACAGATAGCTTAATAATAACTATTGGTTTTAATTTTCATAAATATTTTCATATTTTGTTTAAGTTTAAGTTAAAAAAATGTGAATAAATGTTTCTTGGCTTTAAATTGATCTGAAATTGAATGTGGTCTTAATAATTCAGCATGTTATTTTTTTCCGCATAGCAGGGAATATACTATTAAGACACTACTATCGTACTTTCCGCCCAATTTTCGGGACGTTGCGTATTCATTAGCAGATCGCAACACAGCATTTTCGTTTCTTCTCCTTGGTAACCAAGCAAAGCGTGGCGTTTAGTTCCGCCATTCAACAGGCTATGCTCCAAGGATTCGGTGGAAAGTGGGGAACGGATATATGTTAATGGGGAATGGAGTGTCTTAACTTTAAGTTCTCAGATTCACCTCTGCCTATCCTGCTATGTGCGTCAAGGTAAAAAACAAATCACCAAAACCTAACTAAGCCTTACAAATTTCAATAATTCTCTTATTATTCGAAAACAAAGCAAAATCAAGTTTATGTACGTACATATTTATGAAAAATAATATTACACCGCTTCGGGCTATTCAATTTACACATTTTATAGAGCACTATAAAAACAAGTATAAAATATATTTTGTAATATTTTTACGACACATTTCACGTTCCGATTAATGCGGAGACAGCAATAAAAGGTTCTTATAACGTAAACTTCTAGATATTTTACTACCAGCCATCTCTGTTTTGGTAAAGTAGGAAATATTGCGTGATTTCTCTCATGTTATGAAGAATGATTATGTTTTAAATTTTATGTATACGAAATAAGTAAATTCGTTTCGGATTTCATGAAATAGATTTGATGTGGTAGTGGATTTCTTATTTTATCTTATTTTTTTAGCCTCACGCACATAGCAGGGTAGACGGAGGGAACCTGGGAACCTAGGGTTAAGACAATCCTTCCCGTGGAATTCTAATGGCATGACGTATTGAGTGGCGGAACTCACCGCCGCGCTTTGCCTCGTTACCAGAGCGAAGAAATTAAAATTTGGAATAATTAATTTCCTCGAGTGGGAATCGAAACCACAACCTGTCATCTTATAAAATGTTATTCAACTTAACGAAGTCTTATTCATTTCATTATATACGCACGCACACACAAATAAAATTAGTAGAAAACCTAAAAGTTTTGTCTGTAAAAACAAATAAGATACCGTATAAATTGCCTTCTCTAAGTAATCCAGCTTTATCTCCGTGATAAAGTCGGCGGTACGTCTGTTTACTGCTTACGTTATCACTTGGTGAGGTACGTTTCAATGATAGACAAAAATATGATTTAGAAAGTATCTGTCTCTTTTTTGTTTAACTTCACGCTGTCCTGCACGCAGCTGGGAAGGTAGAGGGAACCTAGTAGTAAAACACTCGTTTTCCACTTTCTGTCCAATTTTCGAGACATTGCGTGTTGAATGGCGGAACGGGCGGAACTCGGCGCTGCACTTTGTCTTGTTACCGTTAAATTAATGGCTTAATCGAGATTAAAGTATAAAATTAACTAATTCATTACAAATGAAAGACAACTTGGACACAAATAAAATATATGACCATGTACTTATTTAGAAAACGTATAAAAATTAATTGAGGCCAGTCGTGGAGCAGCGGCACGAGGTGTGACTGTAAAACCGACTGGTTGTGGGTTTGATCCCCACTCGAGGAGATGAAATATTTACTTAAATTTATATTTCCATTTCTTCGCTCTGGTGTCGAGGTTAAGCGCGGCGTTGAGTTCTGCGTTGAGTTCTGCCACTCAACACCCAATGCCTCCAGAATTCGGCAGAATGTGGGGAACGGACTGTCTTAACACTAGGTTCCCTCTGCCTACCCTACTGTGTGCAGGATACAGCGTGAAGCTGTATAAAAATTGGAACGTAGCGGGACTCGAATCCGCGCCTCGTGGAAACCCACCAGGCCGACCGACCGATCCGTTTTACCGGAGGCGCGGGTTCGTGTCCCGCTACGTTCAAATTTTTATACGTTTTCTAAAAAGTATTTTTCTTTCCTGAGTGTGGAGTAACACTTAAAAAAGTTAAAAATATATCACCATGTTTTTTTATGCATTTCTTATTTAATATATCTCGATTCACAATAATTCTAAGCAATATTTTGTACCATTCTTTATTATTAATATCAATATTTTTAATTAAAAGCCACAGACAACAATATCATAGCAAATTAGTAGCGATAAGAAGTTATACCGCTGGAAATAATATCCTCCGACGACTTGACTTGCGGTCACAGCCTGCTATTGTCGGCGACGGAATTAGAAATCAACTTTACTATATAAAATTACATGTACATACAAGTAAATACAGTAAAATTGATGCCCCAATGGCACTGTGGGAAAGTGTCTGATTGTATGTTTGACGATTGTAAGTTGGATTTCAGCTCGGGGGAAAGGTTCATGTAAGATAAGGTAGGTGACCCATGTAAGGCCCAGTGCCTAATAAAGCCCATATTTTAAATATCAAAAACTACAAAGTTAAGGGAATTGAGCTCTCGTCGTTGAGTGTCTAATCTTGAATGGCCACCGTATCCATAGCAACCACCGTGCTGTGGCGAACTTGTTGGAACTTGTAGTCGATAGAAGGCAGCGCTTGCGCTCGAAGGTACGTCCTTATTAATTTTCGACGTACAAAAACGTAAATGTTTTCAATATTACTTAGTGATTTTTTTTTTAATTATATATAGTGGTTTATTAGCTTTTCATTCATGTTATTTTTAAATAAAATACAATAAAATTTATTACTATATTTTTTTATTAATTTTTTTGTACGAAGGTACCATAGTAACCTAGTAAAGCCCACTAGGAATCGACCTGGGCCTTATTATGACTATGTAATATTAAAGGTTGTTTTATTTTCATATTTCAGTAGAATTATGGAACTAGTCAAAGAATCAGTATCTAAACCAAAGCA
>JAATLQ010033991.1:0-20394 GCA_013421005.1 Heliconius erato x Heliconius himera | reverse complement strand
TTTTTAGACAGAAATATGCTTACTGTATGTTATCCTTAGAAGATACAAATATGCTGTCGCTGACTTTTTTGTAGATCTTATTAAGAGGAATAATACTCTAGTACATTATTTTCATGTAGGACTTACTATTAAAGCAGCGCATGCGTGAAAGTGTCTCAACGGGTAGGACTTTATGCACATTTATCATATTTATGTCAAATTACAATAAAATATACATATAATAAACTATATATAAACCTACCCTGAGAAATATTCTACCTAATGGGGAAAACCGCATCAAAATCCATTGGGTAGTTTAGAAGAAGATCGCTTAGAAAGGCCAGACAGAGACGAAATGCGTTCTTATTTTATAAGATATAGAGATAGAGATAATGAAATTTATATAGTTATAGTTTATTATTAGTTGTAATTTATTATTATTATATTAAATAATGAAATTATTATTATCATCAGCTTCACGCTGTATCCCGAACACAGCAGGGTAGGCAGAGGGAACCTTGTGTTAAGACACTCTGTTCCCCACTTTCCGCCGAATTCTGGAGGCATTGCGTGCTGAGTGGCGGAACTCAACGCCGCGTTTTCCCTCGACACTAGAGCGAAGAAATGAAAGTATAAATGTAAATAAATATTTTACATCCTCGATTGGGAATCGAACCCACAACCAGTCGATTTTACAGTCACACCGACCGGTAATGTTGTATATATGTTGTGACTGTATGTAAAACTAATAGTAACATCTTCATATATTCCTTAAGCTATTTCGAATAGATACAAATACGATTTTTTACTTTAAACTCGTTTATCTAATATATTCCTTAATTGAATGAGGAGATGAAATATTTACTTAAATTTATATTTCCATTTCTTCGCTCTGGTGTCGAGGCAAAGCGCGGCGTTGAGTTCTACCACTCAACACGCAATGATTCCAGAATTCGGCAGAAAGTGGGGAACGGAGTGTGTTAACACTAGGTTCCCTCTGCCTACCCTGCTGTGTGCGGGGTACATCGTGAAACTGATTTATTTTTATTTTACCTTAATTGAATAAATTTAGCAAATACAACCGTAGAGAAGCACACTAATATTTTAAATTTAAGCATTGTCGTCAAAAACATAACCAAACATAAAGTCAGAATATGTCATTATAATTATATCATTTGTAACAATTTTTTTTTTAATTTATTGGCCGGGGTATCAGTTATCGCTTGAACTTTAGCCCCCACCTTTTATACAAGGAATCACATTTTTTTCTTATCTTACATAAACATATACTGTAGTAGAATGCTTATGTTTATAGTATTATCTCATTATGGTAGATCCGCAAATATAATGTTGATATAACAAATAAATCAGGTAACCAAGTGAGAATTATTTCAAATATTTCAACAGAAAATTGAATTGATTTAAATTCGGTATTGCATCATGTTTTTTCGTTACTTATCATATATTTTTTTATATATTTACATTTTATGCTTTTAGCCCGCACGTAGTAGAGTAAACAGATCTTGCCTTTTTACCAAAGCGTTTGCAGTATATGTGGCCGCTGTCCTGCCAAATCTCCTATATAACTCTGAGAAATAGTGTGTATGAATATTGCTACCATATTCACACTTTGGACCGATTCCATCTTAAATGTTTACATAAAATTATTGAAGTCAATCGTGGCGCAGCGGCACAAGATGTGACTGTAAAACCGACTGGTTGTGGGTTCGATCTCCACTCGAGGGGATGAAATATTTGCTTAAATTTATATTTCCATTTCTTCGCTCTGGTTTCGACGTTAAGCGCGGCGTTGAGTTCTGCCACTCAACATTCAATGCCTCCAGAATTCGGCAGAAAGTGGAGAACGGAGTGTCTTAACACTAGGTTCCCTCTGCTTACCCTGCTGTGTGCGGAATACGCGGAGTCGATGATTTCGAGAAGCATCGTCGAGCAAATCTTGACTCTAAGCGGGAAGATATTAAAATCCGTCATTCGTATGACAAATATATATGAAATGGTAATATATTTTTGTCATCGGTGTGCTTGTCCTGTGCAGCCATGAATTTACTGCGAAAATTAAGTACATAAACCTTCTTCGGACGCCTAATCACAGACACGAATTTGATTTAAAGTGGTCGCCATGACCAAAATCGGTTAGAAACTCCATCATCATCATCACCTCCAGAGCGACTACATGAAAATATTAAATATGTCATTTTTTAAAATGGAAATAGAACCCATAACTTGTTGCGTTGGCAGTCGCACGCTTGTACCCCTGGTACCTTGAATATTATACATAAGTCCTAATTCTGAAGAGAAAAAAAGGTAATTTTACATAGTAGTAGATAAATATAATATGGATTATTATTTTATTTATTAAGTTTACCAGACCATAAAAATAATATCACTCTTGATCAAATAAAAACAAGCAAAAATAGTTTTTTGTATGTTTACAAGAATATCTAGTCTATATAGTATGAAGTATCACTGTTGTGCCATAAGAAAAGAAAATATATCGTTAACGTTATTTTTTTAATTAAAACAGCAAGCGAAGCGATCAGTGGGCGAAGCACTGTTAAACAATTAAATATCAATAATTCACATCGGACATAGAGTTTTGCCTTCCAATAAAATAAAAATTGTATACAAATTATATTACACTGCGAAATATTTTAAAAGACCGTTACTATTATAGGTTTCTATTAGGACATTATTTCTATTAGATTATGGTGAAATGTGATAGAATCTAAATGGTAAGAAGACCCTAACGCCAGATACATCTTTTTGTTACTTTACTTAACTAAAGATTTCACTAAAATTGAATTAAATGAATTTTTAAACATGATGCACTAATAAAAATAAAATTTACATTCATACTTGTATTTTAATGTATTTTCATGAGGCAAAAATTAGTTAATTTTTGTATAACATAAATAATACATAAATAATTTGGGCCTTAAAGGCCAGTTGCCACAAAGTGTGACTAAACTCGATTGATTGTGGGTACCATCCCCACTCGGGGAAATAAAATATTTATTTGCATTTATGTTTTCATTTCTTCGCTCTGATGTCAAGGAAAAGCGCGGCGTTGAGTTCCGCCACTAAACACGCAATGCCTCCAGATCTCGGCGGAAAGTCGAAATTGCCTCTGCCCTGCTGTGTGCGGGATACAGCGGGAAGCAGATTTTTTGATTTATAAAAATATCTAAGGTTTTCATGAAAAAATATCCTTAATAAAGACATTTTGAAATCTACCTAAAAACATGACATTACCGTAATGGATATAAAACACGACAAACTGTCTTCAAAAATTCTAGTCTCTGAATACTTTATAAGGCAACGTTCAGTTTGTATACACTTCCTGCGGTGTAAAGCTCAGCTTTATTATTCCCATAGCAACCGTTTAGAGCTGGATGAACGTTAAATAAAATTGAAATATAAAACAAAGAAGTAATAAAAAACGTATACTTGACCTATGATGTATATAGTAATAGCTCTATAAAATCTGTTATCTTATTTACAGTATCCAATTTGTTGAATATTTGACTATCTTTCGAATGTTTGATTTTTTATTATAATAACTACGCCGTGTTTTTTTGTTGTTAATTAACCTCTTATGTTCTATATCTCTCTTATGTTCGTATCTATTGTATATTATGTTATGCAACTGGCGTATGATGTAACTATGAGAAATTTTAATCTGACTAAATAGAGTATGAAAATGTTTATAGTTTGAATTTCGATATAATAATCAAATCGACTTTATTTTTACGACAATCGATATTAATTTACAAATTACATGCCCTTACTTTAAACCTTATTACTTAAAAAATGGCTGCTATACATAAAATTTTCGTATAAATCTGTGATTGTTATTGACCATAATTACATTGTAATTACATTTACAAAAATCTCGAATTTGATTTTTTGTTATAAATACTAGTATATATAGCGTCTGTACTGTCAACGATGATTGTTTCACTATAATAATTCATTGCGTTAATTCTCATTTAGAAGAATGAATTATTTTCATTTCTTCTCTGTGGGAGATGCGTGGTAAATAGTTAGCAGGTTGAATCTTATTGGCTATGTAGTTTGTGCATGTATAAGGCTTTTATGAAGTGATAAAAAACAGCCGTTTTATTTATGCTTAGAACAAAAATTATACTTAACAAAATCGAAAAAATATATATCAGTGCTTAGTAAGCACTTGTATTTTTTTTTAGCTTTATCATAACTGAGTAGTCACAGGGAACCTCGTGTTATGACACTCCGTTTCCCTCTTTACGTCGAATGAGACAAAGTGCGTTGAGTGCCGAATCTCAATGTCACTTTGCGTTGCGTTGTTATCAGAGCGAAGAAATGAAAATATTAATATCCTAATCTTTAATGGAACCCACAACCGTCGTTTTTACAGTCACACACTTGTACCATTGCGCCACGACGGTCTCAGTATATTGTTATAATATTCAAATAGTAAATATTTAAGACGTTTGTATTCAACAAACATTCACCTGTAACAATCACATCCCCCTTACAAGGAAAAATAAAAGTAACCCACTGTTGTCAGATACATGAAGCGTCCCGTAGGGTGGGGTCGTTCACCCCGCGTATATTAGGCTTAGCGGGGACTTTGCAGTTTGGGCATCGATTAGTTTGCGAAAATAAAGATACAAAAGTTTCTTATATAGACCTAAGAAAGTTTTTCTACCTTTTCCGCGAACATTATCGTTAAGTTCAATACATTTTATTGGCTATATTCGAGAGTCTAACCGGCGTTAGTAGGAATTTCGATATTCATAAATTATTAGTTTTTTTTAGTTTCACGCTGTACCCCGCTTTTTTATTGGAAGGAGGAACCTAGTATTAAGATACTCCGCTCTAAACTTTCCGCCGAATTCTAAATGCATTGCATGTACAGTCGCGTAAATAAACGCCGCGCTTCGCCTCTACACCAGTTGCGAAGAAATAAAAATATTAAATATTTAATTTGTCCAGTGGGAACTGAACCCACAACTCCTTGCGCTTACAGTCACACGATTGTGCCCCTGCGCCACGACTGGCCTCTAACAAAATATAAGTTTACTAGAGGGCGCGCGCGGCTTCGCCCGCTTATTAGGAGTGAATTCTAAAAAAACCACGAATCACGTGTTCAATATTTTTAACAGTCTGAATTTAAATTTTTATAAAAATCGGTGGCAATTTAAAGATTTTTCCATATAAACTTTCAACCCCTTATTTGAACCCTTAGGGGGTGAATTCTTAAAAACTATGAAACACGTGTTCAATGAAATATTTTGAAGAGTCTGAATTTCAAATTTTATAAAAATCGGTACAGATTAAATGTTTTTTCCATACAAACTTTCAACCCCTATTTCATCCCTTTAGGGTTAAAATTTTTCAAATTCCTTTCTTAGTGGATGTCCAGAATATGAAAATAAACATCTGCCCAAATTTCACGTTTCTACCATCAGGGGTTACGGCTCTGCGTGCGTCTTACCTCAGTCAGTCAGCACAAGTCCTTTTATATATATAGATTTGGCGAATCTATAAGTCGTTTTCACCGTAGTGTAAAATGAAGAATATATAAATAAATAATGAACACTATTTTTTAGGGTATGTTAACTTATTTTTTATAGTCACGGGACAGGTAAAAGGGGATGTAACGTCGAACGATATTCATTTCTTGTTTATGTCCTCCGGGAAGTATTCAGTTTGGATTGCAACTTCTTTTAGCGTCTTTTGAAGCTTAACAGCAGACTTTTCCATTCAATTTATGTAAACTTAGAGAATAAAAATATATAACATTAGAAGAAACCATTGTGGTGCAGTGAACGTAATGATTGTAGGTTTGATCCTCGCTCGGGTAAATGATTATATTAAAATAAAGCTCTGGAGCACAAAGTGTGACTGTAAAATCGACTGGTTGTGGGTTCGATCCAAACTCGAGGAACTTAAGTATTTATTTATATTTATATTTTCATTTCTACGCTCTGGTGTCGAGGCAAAGCGCGGCTCTGAGTTCTGCCACTCAGCACGCAATGCCTCCAAAACTCGGTGGAAAGTGGGGAACGGAGTGTCTTAACATTAGGTTCCCTCTGCCTATCCAGCTGTGTGCTGGATACAGCGTGAAGTTGATTTGATTTTCATTTGATTATGCTTCACCATTCAAAGGACATTGTATCTTATTCTCATTTTTATAAAATTAAATGTACTTAAGTAAAAAAAAACAAAAAGTACAAATAAACAAAAAGCTGTGTAAAGTAAATGAATACCAGGGTTAAGTTCTCTAGCCCAAACAATTTAAGTAAATACTATTAAGGAAATTCTTAATTAGATATTTTAAGTAGGAAACCTCTGTAAATATCTGAAATATTTAGAAACAAGTAATAGGAAAAGATAAATAATGAATAAGTACAACTCCACAGTTTTAGTCTATCTGTGACAGTGTTAAACTTTAAAATTAAATTTGAAAACAAATTATTAGGTAATACAATTTTCTATAAATAGGCCAAGTTTTTTTTTAAGAAAAACCACTTATGCATTAACTAAGAATAAGAGATTTTTTTTCTAACAATGCTTAATACTTTTTTAAAAATAACACTTAACATTTTTTTTATTTAAAGAAACATCTAATAAAAAAAATAGAAAATCTATCCATTAAAATTAATTAAATTGTCACTATTAAGAAGTCTTACGATATAAAGGTAACATATACCCGTAGGTTACTAGCCGTACAAGGACAAAGGGCATAAGGTTTTTCCCCCGAGACCAGGGATCCCCATCCCATCCCTAAATAAATACTCTATTACTGACATACCTCACTTTGACCTTTTAGAAACATTCGGTATTATTTTTTTAAATTGCGTAACCCGTTTCGTATCACACAGGTACAGTTCTTTTTTTGGTAATGGTGAAATATAAAATCTTTTTTTTGTACCTACACTAAGAAAAAATTTAAATAATCCTTAATCTGATCGTTACTATGAGGTATGTTTATTTTGTAATTATGTTTATTTAGCCTAACTAGTAAGATCAAACGCAGCGTTAGGTTCCGTCAGTTCCGCAATATCTTTTAAATATAAACATATTTACTCTCATTTAGGTCTTAAGCCCTAATCAGTCACTTTATTATTAAGTGTGGGCATTATTATGGACTTATATGATTTAAGTTTTGCTAATGCTCAGGCAAAGTTAGCAACGGGGTTATAGAACACAAAGTCCCTTTATTACTTACTTAGCTTCATCCTGTATCCCTTTCGGGGTAGCCAGAGAGAAAGGAGCCTCTGCATACCTCTTTCATCAACCTCTTCATACTAGCACATGCGCTCCGGTCCTCATTCTTTTTACGTGACCTTCCTCCAGTATCTTTGATACTGTGTTTTCGAAGGTCGACTGAGGTCTCACCAGGTAGGGTGAGACCTCAGTCACTTTCCGCTCTTTCCGCTCACTTTTCCTTCATAAATCTTTTTTGCAATTGTTTCTTTCACTCATTCGTTCGACGTTTCCAAACCACCTAAACGCGTTTTTGTTCTTTCTCTTCGTGAACTTCCTTTTTTAAATGTATAAATATTAGTATATACAGTTTACTTGCTATTAATACCGTATTAAAAGCTTTAAGAGTATTGTTGTATTTTTTATTATAATGTTTGGATCGAATAATATATTTATTTTTGTTTTTTTTTACGAGACTGGTACAAAATTTTAGAATTTTATGTCTTTATAATTATATTATGTTTACATTGTATATTAATTTCAGTCTGTTAAATCTAAAACAAATACCATACAAAATCGTTCCAACATTTTTCATTACAGGTCTACAAAGTTAAAAAGGAAACATCTCGAGCTAAAATTAAGCTCCCTGACAAGTTCTAAAATAACACGATGTTATCCAGTTAATGGGGTTTAATAAAAAACACCTGATACTAAAATATGTAAGAGGAGCGAAATGAATTTTGCAGACATTATGCAAAGTAGATAATCCTCCCAAAAAGAAAGTCATAAATAAGGTTAATAAAAGTGCCGTTACTTGAAATGAAATGAAGAACCTACAAAAGAAATAATAGCGTTTTCCTTACTGTTTCATAGATGGAAATTTTCCGCGAAGATGATATCTCCACCCATAACAAATCATACTATTGTCCTATGTGGGACCCTCGTTTTTTCCACTCCATAAAATTAAATATTGCGCTATGAAAAAATATAATTTTATTACATTTCATTTGTGAGTAGATATAGCTATATAATTTTGTTTATGAAACATTCACAGTGAAAACATAACTTGATTTATAAAATTAACTTCAGCATTCAATCTGCTGTATTATTTTTGTTAATTTGTTTTCAATTTATTGAAAATACAACTGTTATTTGATACATCAGAATATTTTAATTAACTTGTATAATTCATGGATGGGCCATTGTGGCGTAGCGTGGCAGCGTCTGACTATATGTCGGTCGTGGGTTTGATCCCAACTTTAAGGAACAAACTATTTTCTGTACCCTGGTCTTCTCTGGAACGAAGCTCACTCGGTCTCTCCTGTTATATTAAAAAAGTATGAAATTGAAAAAAATCTATAAAATTATATTTATCAGTTTTCCGCTGAATCCCGCATATAACAAGCTAGATCGGCGGAACCTAGTGTTAAGACACTCCGTCCTCCACTTTCCACCGATTTTTTTAAGGAATTGCTTATTATATTTATTTACTCTAAAACATAAGTCTATATAACTAATATTAACACTAAGTGCCAAGACAATTTTAAATAGCAATATCTTAACTATTAAAGTGTTGCTAAAGTTTTCCATTAGGCGCTCTGTGCGGCGTCGACGGCTAACGATATCATCTTCTAATGCATATTGTACCAACTTCCAGAGACTTCCAGTGAAACGTAGCGGGAAATGTTTTGAAAATTTAGTTTGTGATAATGCTGCAGTCAGCAGTGACGGTGTGGCTTCGTATAATAAAATATCTCCCCTATCGCTCCCCCTAGGACCCAGATGTTCGGTCGAACCGAGAGTAGATACTGCCATTTAGTTGGAGTAAACATTCGCCAATGGGCTTTTACACCCTTAACCTGTACACACTAAACATTTGTTGTTTTGGCAACGATTTATCACGAATTAGCTTGCTCTTTGTGTATGTTTTGCTATTCCTTTTTCATTATTAAAAATCTGCTTATGCTTATACTATAGTTTCACGCTGTATGCACACAGCAGGTAGAGGGAATATAGTGTTAGGATACTCCGTTTCCTATTTGCCGCCGAGTTCTGGAGGTATTGCGTGTTAAGTGGTGGAATTCAACGCCGCGTTATACCTCGACTCGAATATGAAATATTTCATTTCGTTAATAGTTATTTACATTTATATTTTCATTTCTTCGCTCCGATGTCTCAGGCAAAGCGCGGCGTTAAGTTCCGCCACTCAACGCGCAATGCTTCCAGAACTCGGCAGAAAGTGGGCAACGGACACTCCGTTATCCGAAAAAAATATCTTGCTTTCCTTAGTATTTTTAAGATATTCCACATAATTCATACATTTTACACATTAATATAATTTAAATTTCATATTTAATTAACTTAAATATTTCTTGTATAATTCATAAAAGTATATTCAACATACAAGCGCAATCCGATGCAATAACCAGTATCTTCCAGACCAATATAATTATTTCTCTATTTGCCTTCTCGCTACGAGGGAAACTTACTCTGAGTCGTGCAGCGATGCCGTGCGGTCTGATTCGAGTCGTAATATCCTACTTAATAACGTATGTATGGAAATTCACTCATTATTACTAACTAAGAGCTCGTTTCTTTTAGTAGAATTATATGTGGATTTTTGTTCAGTAAATTTATTTTAAATATTAATATTTTAAATTAAGAGCCGTTTTTGAGGAAAAACATGGAATGTATATAAAAAATCATTCAACGTTTTAAAGTTTCTTTTTTTTTGTCATTAAAGTAAGTTTTTTTTATTTGTATTGTAATATTTAAAATAAAATCTAAACATATAGAGGGGGAGCCTAGTATTAAGACACTCCACTCCCCACTACTCGCCGAATTCTAGAGGCATTGCCTATTGAATGGTTGAACTCAACACCGCGCTTTGTCTCGATACCAGGACGAAGAAATGAAAATATTTTATATTTTCATTCAATATTTTATATTTTCATTTCATCGGGTGGGAATCGAACTCACAGCCTGTCGCGTTTACAATCACACGCTCGTGCCACTATACCACGAATGGTTTAGTTTAAAATGCTCTTCTAATTTTTTTTTACAACAAGATATTTCCTCTAACTTTTAAACATGGCGACTTAAAAATAAGCTGTAGGTACGTTCACTGATTGTTTGATCACTTTGATCCAGAAATCCGGTAAAAATCAAAGGCATAGTACTATTGTTCGTTTACATTCATCCATCGTTCTCCAATTTGCCTTTAGGCTAAATAAATGGAAACTATATAGTTGCAGTTTATTGCATTTTTTACTACGCTTTGAATATTTTTATCTTTATCAATCTCAAATATCAGTTCCGCCTTCTCTTACAGCATTTGATGATCGAAGATACAAATTTCATTTGAGATTTTTATAAATCATTTAGTTTTTATTTCTAGTATGTAATATTAGAATAAATAAATAAATAAAATAAATCAGCTTCACGCTGTATTCCGCACACAGCAGGGTATGCAGAGGGAACCTAGTGTTAAGACACTCCCGTTCTCCACTTTCTGCCGATTTTTGGAGGCATTGCGTGTTGAGTGGCAAAACTCAACGCCGCGCTTAACCTCGACACCAGAGCGAAGAAATGGAAATATAAATTTAAGTAAATATTTCATCTCCTCGAGTGGGGATCGAACCCACCACCAGTCGGTTTTACAGTCACACCTCGTGCCGCTGCGCCACGACCGGCCTCTAATATTAGAAGACGCAACTAAATTAATTATAAATAGTTAATAATAGTTACACTTTTAAAATATAAGAAAGAAAAGTCCTATATATATCAAGATTATTCCCATATTTATCTGCCGAAACAGATTTCATGAATTTTCTACATTTTTACCTATCAGCATATTATTTGACACATAAATAAAATATATATTAATATTTATTCATAATTAACATAAATATTATCAATATTTAGCTTGCCTAGGCATAACGTCATAGATAGTAAGTAATTTTAATATTTTTACGCATGTTTTCTAACATACGATATAGGGAAGATGACCTGTAGTCGAAAGGCATTGCACATGGTGAAATCAATATTTTAAATTCAATCGAAGGCCGCCGTGGCGCAATGGAATAGCATCTGACTGTATAAGCGATAATTCTTGGTTCAATCCTTACTTGAGGTTACAAAATCTAATCAAATTTAATCTAATCTAGTTTCACGCTGTATCCCCAGCGGGGTAGTTAGAGAGAACGGAGCACCAAACGCTACAGTCTCTACATACCTCTTTCGCCTCATCCACTCTCATCAACATTTTCATACATGCCCTCGAGGAGTCTTCATGCTTCAACACCCAATGGCGCATCCTTGTTTAACACTCAATTGGATGTCAAACCAGGGTGACATGTCAGCTTCTACTCGCACGCAGGCGTAGGCCGGGGTAGTATCTCCCATGATTTCGTTCTCCCAACTCTGTCAACTGTCTTTTTCAAGTCCATAAAAGTTCAGAAGAAATGTTGGTCAACAGCCAAGAATTTTTCCATGATCACGCGGAGGGAAAAGATCTGATCCTTACACCCTCTTCCAGGTTCAAAGCCTCCTTGGGCCCCCTACAAAAAAAGAAAGAAATTCTACCCATTGCTGCAAATCGTGTAGTTTTTCTATTTCACCGTCAATTTCACCGTCTTTGGAAAGCACTCCTTATTCTACAGGTTAGCGAGCAACATCGAGAAACACTCACTTCTTGCCAGAAAAGCTTCGATCCTTTCCCTGAAGTTGTTCATTAACTTTTCATCTCTTTTATTCTCTGACTTTTCAAGCTTCATCTTTTCTTCTCAAGCTTCATCTTCTTTTCTTTCGTTTCGTGTTGTTGCCGCTTCTACTCTTTCCTTTTTATCTCTTTCATTCTTTAATCTTTACCTCGAGGTAACAATTAGATTTAATTTATCTTTATTTCCCTACTCTGTCATATAACGCGTCACCACTTAACACGGAATGTCTCGAAAACTGAGTGGAGAGTTGTGACCAGATTGTAAAGTTATATGGATCCTGGGTGTCTCTAGGATTTCTAGCGTTCTGTCTTTTTTAAGTTTTCCATGAATGAGAATCTAATGTACAACTATTAATTGTATAATGCCAAATACTTGCCAATCACAAGAATATGTAAATACCTAAATGTTATTAATTTACTTCTTAACAATTGACACAATGTATAATTTATACTTGAATGTAATATATTTATCAAATTGCGTGATAAATGTCTTAGAAGCCTTTTAAATATAAAATTATGTAGATCTACAAAGTTTAGAGCGTTTAGTGGCGGAACTCAATGCCGCGCTTTGCCTTGTTATCAGAGCGAAGAATTGAAGTATTTGATATTAAATAACAAATCATTTCCCCTAGTCGAATATATAAACCTTCTCATTTTCAGTCACACGCTTGCTACTGCGCCACGATGGCCTGATGTAATCTATATTTTGATATAACTTTACTATGCCAATATCCTGTTTTTAGCCTGCACATGAACCGTAGAGAAAGCCTCGGGCGTACAATACGCCAATTGCACTATACTAGTACGAACGAATTTTCAATTTGTAATAAAACAATAAATTCAGTCAGTTGAGTGCTTAAAATAACTTTGTGATTTTTTTTGTTGTTTATAAAAATAACTATGTTGAAATACCTTGAATTATTTTTAATCTTCAGTAATCTATACATATAAATAAAAGTGAGGTATCTGTCTGTGATTTTAAAATAATTGTGTTTTTCTAAGTGTATTTCTCTCTATCCTTCTGTTTGTCGGTGCGTACCTCCTGAACAGCCGATACGACTTTTATGGGACTAACACTAAAAAAATCATCATATTTTAAATAAAGTGAATTAAAATATTTTTTTAACAATTTAGTAATAATAGCGATACTAAAATAATTCAACAATTTTCCTTAAGTACATTTAAATAATATTAATTAAATATTCGTTATGTATGTACGTTTTCAATATAAAAGCATGTAGTGTATTAGATGTACATAAACATATATATTTTTTTGAATTCACTCTGGAACCTAGGAACCTAGTGGTAAGACACTCAATCGAACCCAGCACCTACGCGTTTACTGTCGCTAATCGCCTGTGCCTGTGACCTCTCGGATAACATGAAGTCAAGAGTAAACTCTTATATATGAGATACAAAACATATCAACTCAAATACAAAAGAATCAGTCAAACAGAAAATATACAAAGTTTGAACCGACTGCCTTTATTTCAGCAAGAGTTCTGAAAGGCGAGGAGCACGGCCTCACACGTACTCTACATTATATACACTCGACAGTTCCAGGCACAAAGATAACGACTCCACAGGGTGTTATAATTAAATTATAAACTTTTGTTACCAGAGCCCCTGGATGAAGGGTCAACTTGCGCTTTAAGTAAATGCCGTATCGTAAAACTTTATTGCGTGCCAAATAAAGGGGTTGCAGAATTTTACATTTGTTTCTCAAACGATAAGATTGTAAAAGCTGTTGTAACGAATTAATTATGGCATGGATTTGTTGTGTTTATTAATATGGACTAAGGTACAGGTTTCATATTATCTTATATGTTGTCAAAATTAACCAAATTATAATCTTTATTTACATAGATGATTTTCTCTATAAATAAAAATACAGCTTTACTCTGTCCCGCATATGGGAGAGTAGGCAGAGGGAATCTAGTGTTAAGACACTCCATTCGAGGCTTACAGAGAACACTTAAAATAAAGTTGTTTTTTTTCATTCTACCATATTTTTAGGCAACAGATCAATATTATAAATATTTACACCACTTTTTTCTATATAACCTTAAAAATAAGCAAGGTAAATTTAAAAAAATATATAATAATTAAAACAGTTATTGTGTCCATTAAATGTTAATTCGAACCTTGTACGCCTTTATAATTACCTAAATTATTTATTTTTATTTCTTCGGGCGTTTCATTTTAACTTTAATTAAGCGATAAGGTACGGGTAATGATAAAGCTTATAGCTCTGGTAACTAGGATCAAGGAAAAAGGGGCTAAAGGTATTTGTTAAATTAAATTGAAAAAATCTTAAACAAAGATAAAAATATCAATATATGTATATAAAATAATTCTATATTTTAAACATTTATATTGTTAAATTTTGTACTTCTCCGAGGTTACGACTATGATTCTGCGTAAACAGATGGAAGTGCGATTTTTTATACATTGCCTAGATTCGAGACTTTTTCATTTCTTTCCAGGACGTTCCCAAGATATGAAAAATAGCTTTTTACATTAAAACATACATCCCAGTATAAGAAATGGACCAACAATCATCAAATATAGGCAGACACTGGGACTCTACACCACTAACATAACATACAAAATGACGATAAACTAAATAAAATTAATATTTTCCTCGATATATCTACTATTCGGTTTAAAATGTATTACTAGAACTAACTTAAATATATTTTCTACAGTGAAGGCGGTTATATAATTCAATTGAATGGAATTCTTCCAAAGCTATCCTCCGCTAAATACTGAAAAACTTTCCGTACGTGACTCCATCAAATACCGCCCCGTCGGCTTTTCTAGGTTTGTTTCATCTTACATTCCTTTAGTAGAAATAGTTTTATGGCTCATGAATTTAAAAATACATTTGCTGAATTTATAAGAGTTTTTAATATTATATGAGAAATAAAATCAAATATAGTGTACATGTACATGTATTATAATACATTTATTTTGCAATATATGAATCTATGATATATTTACTTAAGAATATAAAAACAATTAAAGTCAATTTAAAGCCTAAAACTCAACAAAATTGTAAAGTTTTTCATATCATCTGAAACGCGAAAATCGCATAAACCGAAGCCCAACACAGCCATGCTTACTGTTGTAATGATTTTTTATTTATAGTTTTGATATTCGCAATAAATTATTATAAAAGTGTAATCACCCTCTTTGTTTAATAGATATTTTTGAAAATAAGTTTACAAAACTACCACCTTACCTTTAGACTTGGAGCGGAAGGAGAATAAGATCCTCTAGAATAACATATTGTATTAGAATTTAAGAGATACATTGTACAAGCTTAATGGTATTATGTTCTGGAAAGAAATATAAATTCTGTAGAAGCCTCGAGGTGTTTGATTTCGTTATATCTCAGAAGCGGGATATGCCCTAAAGTGAGGTACATACAGTAAAAGAAAGCATGCAAATCAAGTTTTACACTGCTAGCTTTTGATTTAATTTCTTTCTAATTGTCATTATGTATCTTATTAGAATAGTATGAAAATTGATACACAGCTAAGTATGCAGATTGAATGAAGATACTAAAGTAGACCGTAAAAGAGATAGAAATGAACAGAGAAGAAGAATAATGAGAGAATTTAGATAGGGCCATTTGTGCCAAGGTAAAGATTTAAGTACTCGTAATGTTATTTATATTCAGTGAGCCTGCGCGATACTGTATGTGGTCGCGGCAGTCTTAGTTTGTAGTAGGTAATGTCTTTGTAGGTAATGTGCGCTGAAATTAATATTTTAGTTTATTTTCATAAGGTAATGAATGTGCTAATATGTGTGTCTGGGACAAGAAGCAGACTATAAATTTTGCTCTTTTGATTATAACGGGTTTTGCGAGAAAATACTTGGTATCGACAACTAAAGTTAAGAAATAAAATGCTTCCTAATAAGCAAAATTATTACTAGGCAATTTAAAATAAAACGTGAATATTTGTGATAAATTACCTTATTTAATAGATGTGGCTAAAGCGAAAGAGAAATCTATTGATTGTATTAGGATACTCGATAAGAAATAATAAAAATCAGAAGATTTATTGGTTTGTTGTAGCTCCTATGTCATACTTTGAGAGTACTTCGCGTGGAAGAAAAAGTGATTTCACTCGGGTATTAGGTCAAAATTAGGATTAGGATCGGGTGACTTGGCAAGAAAGCCGCTCACAAAATCTCGCAAATATCATAGGCCATGATATTGTATAGGTTTGGTTCGCTCTAGTCCAGACCACCGAATCTTATTCTTTGGAACGTTATTATTTTTTGTGTAACTGTTACTATCAACACTTACTACTACTATTACTTTTAATACCAACAAATATATTAAGTGAGATAAATGAATACGCGACAGCAAAATCACAGCATAAAGAACATACTGCTACCAGTAGCCTACAAATGACGACGTTTTTTTTAAATTTCAATAAAGAATTAAATGTGTTTTTTTGTTCAATTCCAAGACTTAATAAAATCCATATATGATTCTTACTGTCATTTAGTACAATATATATGTATATATATATATATTTTCTGCCATTTTCTGTAACGATAGCGAATTGAAAAAAGAGAGCGAGTGCTTTAATGTCAATATCTACATTTCTTAAGTTAATTCATTTGATTCATATCTGAACTGTTACTAGTTAACGTGGCTTCTTAGTTTCTCCTCATCTCTCCTGGACCTCTGTCCAAGGGTTGAATCACGATCACTTACCTATAAAATTAGAGACGTGAATTGCCAGTGCTTTAGGAGTTGAGTAGATTTTAATGTAATAAGATGTGATTCTCAGCGCTTAAAAATCTGTTGTTTACCTACCTTGTTTAGATTTATCCAGGATTTATTTAGATTTATCCCTCTAACGAACTCGAAACTTTAGCAATTGATAGTTCGTAAAAGATCGCAATTTGTTTGCTGGTAATACAGCTTATAATAGTAATTGATTGCTACGCACGTAGTTGCTTTAAGTTAACGCGCTTTTGTACCCCTATAACAAGATGGTAAACCCCCGTATAACAAGTTAAATCAAACTCGTGAAGCTGATTTAGCTTCACGCTGTATCCCTCACCCAGACGGGTAAGCAGAGGGAATTTAGTGTTAAGACACTTCGTTCCCCACTTTCCGCCAAATTCTGGAGGCATTGCGTGCTGAGTGGCGGAACTCAATGCCGCGCTTAGCCTCGGCACCAGAGCGAAGAAATGAAAATATAAATATAAATAAATATTTCATTTCCTCGATGGAGAATCGAACCCAAAACTAGTCACGATCGCAGTCAACGTAGATTTAAAGACAATATTTATATTTTGAAATTTTTTTTTTAACTCAAAATTCAATAAAAGTTATTTTGCAGCAATTTTGTCCCTCACACAACGCAACACAACGCCGGACTTTCTCTTAGAAAAAATAAATAAATTGTTTCATATATAAATATCCTACGAATGAAAATCGAACCCATATAATAATAATAATTGATAGTCTTCTTGATTTTAAATATGGGAAATGTATATGGTTTTATTGCATTTATAATAATTACAACGTTAGGTCATGTTAGATTGGAGAACGTGCCAAAGATAGTTTACAGTATTGCATAACTGTTAAGATCAGATTAGATGCAGTCTGGGTACGGCTAGCATGTAAAATATTACTTAATATTAAATACATTTATGTATACTTAAAATAACAAAGTTAAACCTAGTAGCGCAGGAACACAAGCGTGTGACTGAAACGCGATAGTTGTGAGTTCGAATCCCATTCAAACGATTTATTAATATTTTCATATCTGCACTCTGGTAACAATGCAAAAACACGAGATTGAGTTCGGCAACTCAACACGCAATGCGTTGAAAAAATAAAAAAGGAAAATCTGTCAAATGCAAAAATCAATCACAGTAAAGAAACGGTATTTTTTTATATAAATAGAGGTAAAACTTTGATACATAATACGATGAAGTAATTAAAAGTTTTGTATTGATGCAGCTTTCCCAGTTTTGTTTTTAAGCCGAGATCGTGATAAATGAGTCTAAGCCTGCACCATAAATTGGTTGCTTTGTATAAAAAGTACGAACTATATAGTAAATAAATTGGTTGTTTTATATAAAAAGTATACAGTACGTACTTTTATAAAAACAAATAAATTTTGAACAGATACAAGTTCTCCGCGAATAATTTGATCAGTTTCGCAATTTACAATTCCTGTTTCACGTCTAACTTTGATAGTTAATCTCAATAGTTGTCGTATATAGGTATATAGCTTTACTAACCTACTAGTGGTGTAAGTGTGAAAGTTTTAATATGTCCCTTGTACATATAGTTGCTTCTGAAGCCAATCGTGGCGCACAGGTTATGGGTTCGATTCCCATTGTGGAAAATGAAATCTTTGATAATTTCATTTACTCGCTCGACTTCCACCACTTAATACGCAACGCTTCCAGAATTCGACAGAAGGTGGAGAATTGAAGTGTCTTACTGAGAACGGAGTGCCTTAACACTAAACTCCTAAAGTTCAATGTGCCTTAAATGTGCATTCTATAATTCTTTTCCTATTATAGAATATAAATTCAAATATAATTTGTTTTGTAATAATTAAAAAATATTATTTAAAATGTTCGATGCTGATGGTACAGAGCGTAATTAACTAATAATGGCAGCATTATTATTTCACTGTAACGATCTACAATCTCGACGTCTTGTTAATGATGAACCATTAATATAAACTTAATAGTTTTGGAAATTGTTTATTTATTTATTTTTTTAATTTTATATTACCTTAAATAGAAATATCATAATTTCTTTATAAAATTTGAACTTCTTTTCTTTACAGTATTTAAGTATTTTTTCAGGTTCACGCTAATCGCGTGAAAAGTAAAGGATTTATATAACAAGGTTCGCAAATCGAATGATGTATTAGTCCGTTGGACACTCCGTTCCCCACTTTTCGCTCATTTTTTAGGATGCGTGTTCAGTGGCAGAAATCAACACCACGCTTTGTCATGATACTAAATGAAAATAATCCGTTACCCCGAGTAGGAATCGAATACACATCCGTCGCGATTACAGTCAGACGCCGCTTCTTTTGAATTATTTTACAATAAAAAATAAATACAATAAATAATAACAAAAACTATGTTAAAAAACATACAACAGCAAATACTATTTAGTAAGTTCTTATTTAAAATTCCAAAGCTTCTTGAAACGTTGCAGCATCTTGAACATTTAGCGCCGATGTACCGCTATGACACGCCAGTGAACTGCACCCAAGCAATGCGACACTCGGTACACTTTACTGGCTTTATTAGCTTGGTACGTGCTTGGCACCCGATCTTATATGAATGTATCTCTTAGAATATATAGATGATATAGGGATCTTTAAGCTATTCTGTACTTTTTTTTATTTTCGTTGGATAAAGAAGGATTTATATGATATTTGAAGTGGAGAGCGCAGTGCCTTAACTCTAGCCTTCCTCTGCCTACCCTGTTAGACGGAATACAGCGTGAAAGTGAAAAAAAAAGATTATTTTTAACTTTTTTAAAGTGTTTCCACACTTAGGAAATAAATACTGATTTTTTTAAATAAATATGGATTATTTTATTAGATGTCGTTTTCGTAAAATACGTAACTGAGGCCCGAACTTTTACTATTGCTAAAATGGTTGACCATTATGTTTGTAACATAGTAGATAAATTAAACAACTATAATTATATTGTTATTTCTGATTAATTAGTGGTGTAATTTTTTATTAGTAATATTATTTACAATATATAGTATTTTTCAGCTTTCAGCCCGCCCAGCAGGCAAGCAAAAATGATTTAGTGTTGAGGCACTCCGTTATCCATTTTCCGCCAGACATCGAGACTTACACGTTAAGTGGCGGAGCACAACAAAAAATAAAAAGAATACGTTCAAATTAAGTAATTTTATTAATAATTGACGAAATGTAAGTCGTCTTAATATAAATATTTCGAATGCGCCCCCTTTGAACAGTTTCCAAAGATCGCCAGTTCGCGTCCCACTATGTTAAAAAAATTATATATACGTTTAAATATTTTTCTATCTTTATTATGAAATTACATTAATATATTAAAAATAATTAAATAGAGCAATTTAGGTAAACACGAGGATGATTAATTTAATTATTGTAACCACTAATTGCCTTAAATCGACAACCCTGTGCGACCATAATATGATTTGATTTTGTAGTAATAATTTGAAAACACCGTAAATTAGTAGTAGGGATTGGTGCGTTCTGGCTCATTAAATTGATCGCCTTATCAATCAAAATTTTCCGCGGATTTTCTCGCGGGTCGCGGTTTAGATTAATTAATTGACCGCGGATTAAATTGATTACCCCGGATCCGCGGATTTTTTCGCGGTTAGTAGCCGCCATTATTTTGTGTCTTTTCATAGAGTAGTAGGGATTGGTGCGTTCTGGCTCATTAAATTGATCGCCTTATCAATCAAAAT
>JAATLQ010033990.1:0-20382 GCA_013421005.1 Heliconius erato x Heliconius himera | reverse complement strand
TTTCTTTTAATACTTTTTCTATAGATATTACTTAGAACTAGACTTATGTTATTACATACATATATTTCTATATTTATACAATATCTGCTTAAGAAAGTCCAGTTATTCACTTCAGTTGCCACTTACTAACTTAATCTAACACTATAATCTAAATCTACATGCATAAAAATAAACATTGTAAATGAATTTGACTTAATTGATTACAATAGATAAAATGTTCATTACGGATTACAAGATAAATTTTATACAACCATACAAATATTTCTTACGATTAGGGAAAGTGGGATGTGGATGGCATTACCGCCAAGATGGAGGACATGACCGCTTCGTTTCTATCTTTTATGGCCATCTTTAAATCCATTTTTATTTAAATGCCTTACAATCTTACCGTCTTTGAAACATAACGACGTTATCTGCCTCTAGATCTGACATATCTATTGAATTTTTCAACTCTTCCTGATAGGGACTTAGTTTATTAAATCGTGTTATAAATTGAGCATATAAGAATCCTTTTCTGGAGTCGTGAAGATCTGAATCAGTTTTAAAGTGGGCATGGTGAAGCCTGTGATGTTGCACCCATTCGTATATTGGTCCCTTGAAAAGAAATACATATTAGGATAATTAGGAACGACTATTATATAAATCATTCTAGAACGACTATCATATAAATCAACTTCACGCTGTATCTCGCCTACATCAACAGAGCAGAGGGAACTCAGTATTAAGCATTCTATAGAGATTGCGCGTTGAGTAGCAGAACACAGAACTCAACGCCGCGCTTTGCGTCGACTCCAGCCTTTTCTCTGATACCTCACTTGAACTAGCAGCTTTAGCCCTTTTTAAGGCTATTATTTTTTATAATTTAACCACAAATGGATAGTTTTCAGATTTTTTTTCTGAACTAGTGCTACCTGTAGATGCCTAGATTTCAAATTTCATAATTCTAGGTCAATCGGAAGTATTATTAACTTTGTAGTGTTAGCTTCGTAGTGTCGAAATACGAATTTTATGCGATATAAACCGCCGTATCTTTTTTTAAATAAATGTAGTAATACATTTTTTTTAGAAATGTTATATATATGAGTATATGGTTTGAATTTTAAATTGATATCTCCAAGCGTTCCTGAGATAAAAGTTCTTCACAGACAGACAGACAGACGGACTTTTCTTTTTTCCTTAAAAGGTAAAGAACCCTAAAAATGAAAATATAAATTTAAACATTTCATTTCGAGTGGGGACTGAATCCACAACCAGCCGCATTTATGTTACATATATACTATAATATAACAGTAAAGAAAATTGTTACAGACAAATATTATATAAAGAGGCTATTATAATATTAAATATAGAATTTCATTATCTGACTCAATAACGACACTACGTAACACTGAAATTTGAAACTACTGTGAAGTTGTTTTTGTATACAGAGTATTGTTGTCATCACCACTTTAAATGAAACTATAGTTTTAACTACTCTATAAAAGCCTAATACTATTAAAACAAAAGAGATTTTTCTAGAAATGAAAAAATAATTTAAAAAAAAAAATTATGACATTATCGTTGTAAAATAAAACGCCATTTGTCAAAAATGACGGACACAGACATAAACATAACAAAGCGATAGCCCGCATACACCTCATTCACGAGATCGAGTCGTAGGTAATGGCGGGGATGTTGAATCGCGTATAACAGAACGACAGATATCGCTTTCTCATTCTAGTATGTTTTTTGAAAAAATATAAAATGAATGAAAAGGGGCAGATTGGCAATGCTTAGTTAATCTATTCGTCAGGGTCACACGAAATACAGTATGGATAAATATCATAAAATGAAAAAAAGAAAATCTGAATCTAAACTGAGGTATCTTGATTAATTTGTAAAGGTATGGGCTTGAAGTATTTTACCGTATATGCTGCTCCCTTAAAAGGAACGCAGACGCTTTCACTCTGTAAATCTATCTAATATGTTGATTCATTATTTTGGCTATAATACTTGTAAACATAATAACATAAGCTAAGAAGGCTCTTCACGGCGCAAAGTGGGGAACGGAATTGTCTTAATGGGAACGAAGTATTTTAACACTAGGTACCCCGGTTTCTCTATGCCTTCCCTGCTTTGTGCCCTGCCTTGCGAGATACAGCGTGAAGCTAAATTGCATACAAGAATCCTAACCATCAACCATCGACATGGACATATGGATAGCATCGTCCACTTAAACAATATTTTTTTAAACCTAAATAATTCCTCGAGTTCAATTGTATGTTTATATACTCACGTGTCCGGCTAGTGTCTGACACAACATTAAAAATATTCGCAACTCTAAACTAGCTTGGTAGGTTCGGTGAGCCCATAATCTGTGAGAGCCCACTGTCACTCCCAATGTCGCTGTCAGGGTTAGCGCAATCACTGAAAAATAATGAAAAATCCATTATATTATGTTCAAAATTAATAAAATTACAAATATTAAATTATTTTTTATAAATTATTCTTATTGACTATCATTCTTTATATAAAGTTGCCAATAGTATTTGTGTATATAAGACATAATAATTTAAGCTCTTTCTTTGAGGCCAGTCTTGGCGCAGAGGCACATAGTGTGGCTGTAAAACCGACTGTTTGTGGGTTCGATCCCCACTCGAGGAGATGAAATATTTACTTACATCGGCGCGGCATTGAGTTCTGCCACTCAACACGCAATGCCTCCAGAACCCAGCAGAAAATGGGGAACGGAGTGTCTTAACACTAGGTTCCCTCTGCCTAACCTGCTGTGTACAGGATACAGCGTGAAGCTAATTTATTTATTTTTACCTTTCTGTCTTTCGAAACACAACATTGGAATCAGGATGAAACATGTAGAATTCTACGTCAATCTAATTAAAAACAATATAAGCTTTATAATTTGAGGCCAGTCGCGGCGCATGGGTAGCACATGCGTATGCCGCAACAAGTTGTGGATTTGTTTCCCACACGAGGATATATACATTTCCTCGAGTGGGAAATGTAAAAAAATAATAATTAACATACGTACGTAGGAGTACAGTCAACAATTTCGCTTCGAAAAATAAAAGCCAAATGCCATATAAAGACAGCAGGTGTATATGTATATAGAAAAGAACTGCTGGCCAGTTTGCTTCCCTAGATTTGCTCAACCGTGATAAATCTGTTGATGCAGAATCTGCCATTGCTACTGCGTCAAATGTGACCTAAAACATAAAATAATAAATAAAAAAGTAAACAGATTTTTTTTTAAATATAATAATAACCTTATTAAAAAAACCCACTTGGGAAACTCAAATCACTATTAAATCTCGCAATCGGGTAAAATGGTTTATTCAATAAAGAAATAACAAACATTTTTATGACTAAATGTAAATATAATATGGTCTAATTGAATAAAGAATATTTTAATTTTATGTTTATCAGTTTTTATACATGGTGTTCTAGTGTCCAAACGGGTAGACCGACTTTAGTTATTCTGACGTCTTTTGATTTGTCAACCCTGCGGTCGTCACATAAAGGCGCCATATTATCAAAACAAAAAATAAAAAAAAGATTATTTCGAGTAGAATAACCTTGAATAGGTAGAAGAAAATTCCTTTTATGATTTTTTCATTTTAAGAAACAGTTTAGGATATTTGTGATATTTCATTTAACGTTTGGAAACTTTTATATACACATATGGAATCGTCGATAAGTTGCCAATATGTATTATTATGTATTTAAATAAGTGTACAGTAAAATGCCAGCCGAATATTCAGAATTACCCGCACTTTAAAATAATCTCTATAATAAGGTTTATTTTAGTATCACTTTAGTCTGCATTTATTACGTGGTCAAAGCAGCAGCGATACGTAGGGTAGTTACGTTAGTTGACTGTGAAAGCAGGTTCAAATACTTACGATATAACTTAAGGAAATAATTAGATAATGATTTTTTTCGTGTTATCATTCCAATAACTCCTAATAAAAAAATATTTGTAAAAACAAAAACCCCGACTGCATAAAACTAAAAAGAAAATAAACAAATCCAATAGTTTATTAGAATTAACAGTCCCCCTTTATAACCAGTATTTTTAGGATTTAACCACAAATGTATAGTTTTCAAATTTTCTTGGACTAGTACTACCTGAAGATGGTAAGTGCGAAAATTAATAATTTTAGGTTGACCAGAAGTACTCTTTTAATTTTAATACCCTTTTTGCTATCGAAATACGCATTTTTGATTTTTTTTTTATGTAAGACTATTATTTTTTTTGGATTTAACCACAAATGTATGATTTTCAGAACTGACTAAAACTTTTTTCCTGAACTAGTACTACCTGTAGATGTTAACTGCCAAATTTCATAATTCTAGGCTAGAAGTATCCTATTAATTTTGATTCCCCTTATAGTGATGCAATACGGTTTGAATTTCTGATAAAGGCTCTTGACAGGACCTATTTTCCTTAAAAGGTACGGAACCCTTAGGAAGTATTACGAATTTCTTACAGAAAATAGTAACTCTATTTAATAAATATTTATTTACATTTAATATAAAATATAGTTAATATTAATTTCAAGATGCTTTATATAAGTATACCCTAGTAAAACGTAAGCGACCCGTCGCCACACCGTACACTTTACTATACAGGGTGGAAGAGGCAGCGCTCCTTTTACGGAAACAGCATATAGGGTAAAATATTTCAAACCTATAACTAAAGAAATTAATCAAGATGCCTCAACAGTTTGGACGTAGGATTTTTTTTTTATTTCACGATTTTTATCCTTACCTGTATTTCGTGTGACGCGATTACGTATAGATCCCAATAACATAAACACTTACTACTACATAATACTACTAAAGGTTAAACAACTTTGAACTTTATCGCCAATACCTACGACTCGATATCGAAATGAGGCGTGTGCGGCGGTGTTCCTTTGATAGGTTTATGTGTGCGTGCGTCATCCTTACAAATGCCGTTTTATTTTAAAATGGCAATTTTATTATTTATTTTGTTTGAAAAAAAACTTTTTCATTTTTGGGAATTAATTTTTTTCTGATTTATATTAGGCTTTTATAGAGTATTTAAAAACTTAAAACTGTGGTTTCATTTAAAGTGGTGCTTACACTTCCATCCTGTATATAGACTATACAGTGTTTTTATCTTCACCACTTTAAATGAAACCACAGTTTTAGCTACTCATTAAAGCCTAATACAATTAAAACGAAAAGATTTTGCCAAAAAAGAAATAGTTATTTTTTCAAACAAAAAATATAATAAAATTAACGTTGTAAATTGTAAAATAAGTCATTTATAAAGATGGACGCACACGGACACTAACCTATCAAAACGACAACATCTCACACGGCTCATTCACGAAATCGCGTCGTAGGTATTGGCGGTGAAGTTAAGCGTTGTCTAGGTTTATTATAGAAAATTACCTGCGTAAAACAGAACAAGAGATATCGTTTTCTCATTTTGGTATGTTTTTTGAAAATTAAAAGTGGCAGATTGGCAACGTTTAGTAGTATTTTTGTAGTAGTAGGTGTTTACGTTACAGATATCTATTCATAACTGCGACATATAGTATGGATAAAAATTATGAAATGTAAATAATAATCCTACGTATAAACTGTATAGGACTCTTGATAATGATCTATAAACTGTATAGGATTCTTGATAATGATCTTTTTGATATGGATTTGCAATATTTTACCCTATATGCTGCTCCCGTAAAAGGAGCGCAGACGCTTCCAACTGCATAGCGTACATGCCATGATCCGGTTTATACCTGCGCCTATAGATGTTTCACATTAATACAAAAAATCCAACTGTTCTTTAGAATAAACAGATCTATTCTTCAACTAATAAAATGATGAATTCAATATAACAAAAAAAAAAACAAAATTAGTTACCTAGTCGGAACCTATAGTTCTTCGAACCCCGTGAAATTAAAATTGGGACGCGACTGTTAATTCTAATTAACAATTGGGCTTATTTGTTTCTTATTAGTTCTGGACAATCAAGTTTTCTATTTTTTTATAAAAATAGAATTATTTTATTAAGCGCACTTTTAAAAATACGCTTCAAAATTCACATTTACAACAATTTATACTAAATTTTAAATGTAAGACGTACATTCGCTATTTACTATAAATTATTGTTTTGCATATTTTATATGTATAATTCTAGTGCACGTGCTTCGTGTGCTATCAACCTGCTCTTCCTAACCGGCTGGAGAGATCTGAATAATTTTTCCTGTGAGTCACGGGGTGTGGGGAACAAAATGTCTAAACATAAATTTTCCCCTGTCCACATTTTCAGTCCCGAAATTTATTATCATGCATTTTTTACATGGAATTCTCATACATTTAGTAAATATTAATTTAACACGAATACGCGTCACTAAACACGCAAAGCACACTCTATTATAAAATGACGCTACAGCGATCACAGCATTATACTGTTTTGTTGGTTGACTGCATGCAACGAGACGTGTTACAAATGGTGGAAAACTCAATGCCAATTGATTATTTTTTTTTATTTTTATATATCTATTAATTTACTTTGTACTTATGTTTTCTGAACGGTTATTACGAGATTTATTTTACTCACATGCCATGTGCCATCTCTCACTCATCATCTCACATTCTTGAAGCACAAATTAAAAAGAAAATAATTTTATTTTCTGTAATACACTATTTTTTCTCACCAATATAGTTAACTGGATATACAATTTTTTTATATTAACAAACGCAGATACAACTTAACAATATTATTTTTTATTATTACTTTCAACTTTCTCGGTAGATAAAGCGCGTGTGAATATGTGCACTTGTGATTTAACACTGAATCATGGTACTACAATCAACTTTCCTACGGTCAACTATTTTATAATTATCGACACTACTTTAAGAGTTGACTTGACATTTGCAAGAAGCAATGCAATAATAGAATTAAATTCAATAATTTTCAGTTAATAGATACACATTAACTTACTTAATTATTTTAAAATTATTGCGTACTAGTAGTCCCCGCGCGGCTTCGCCCGCTTCTTTCTTACTTAATATTATTTGAGTGTTTTTAGGGGAAGTCGGTTGGTTATTTTAGTATTATTGTCTATAAGTACTGTTATAAATTTCAGAAATCGTAATTTAAATCTTTTAGTATGATGTTTAATTCTAAAAAAAAACTGCTTACAAATATTTTGTGTCTATCTAAGTACCTACACATGCACGACAAACGCGGTTGTCTTGTAAAAATCCATAACCTTCTCTATTGGACAGGAAATTCCCATAAAGCATAAGGTTCAGCTTTTCCAGACGAACCGATAAACAGACAAATTTTAAAATTGTTTGTTTTACATTATAGTGTTAATAACTATATGTACTTAAAATACGGTTATTTTGAAATCACAGACTAACATTTCAATTCTATTTATGTTTATGCCAGCGCCAGTCGTGGCGCAGGGGAACAAAGTGTGACTGTAAATCGACTGGTTGTGGGTTCGATCCCCACTCGAGGAGGTGAAATATTTACTTAAATTTATATTTCCATTTCTTCGCTCTGGTGTCGAAGCTAAGTGCGAGTTCTGCCACTCAACATGCCTTCAGAATTCGGCAGAAAGAGGGGAACGGAATGTCTTAACACTAGGTTCCCTCTGCCTACCCTGCTGTGTGCGGGATACAGCTGATATAGCTAATATTGTAGCCAAATTATACAAAATATTTACGTAAATTGTAGCCTACTTGATTCTAATGTATACACCAGAACAAACAAAAATTTTAACGTAACGGGACTCGTACCCGCGCCACACGGAAACCGACCAGGACCATTTTTATACGTTTTCTTAATAAGAACTTTTCTTTCCTAGGTGTGGAATAACACTTTAAAAATGTTAAAAATATTTAATAAATAGCATTCTCTCTTGCGTGACGTTTTCTAAATAAGTACTTATATTACTGCTTAAAAATAAGTACTTATATTTAAAGTTTCATCTAGATCAGTTCAGTATTTTACGTGAAAGTTGAACAAACATCCATCCTCAAAGACTCACTTTTATAATATTAGTAGCTAAACTAACAAACGTAGTTTAGGTTTTTTGGGTCACTTTGAAAATTCAAATATCTTATGTCACTAGTACAATTTTGACGAATTTAAAGACGACTCATGTGTCAAAATCCTTTCAGCTGTTTGGACTGTAGGGTGTGCCAAAGAAATGGGCATATATACATACGGTCGAAAAACATTACTCTCTTTCTAATACGTTAGTGTATTAATAACTCAATAAACATAATATATTTTGGAATACGTTCATTGTTATATGTATAGTACGTCTTGCTTAATTTTAATACAATGCTTGTAACTAATTGACCTCTGCTCCTTTACCAATACAGGAAATTGATTTTGGTGTGAATGCACCATTAAATACAAAAAGTAAAGTATTGTATGATAAAGTATTCATATAGAGTAGGTGCATTTATTTTTATCAGGTTTACACTGTATTCCGGAGACAGCAGGGTAGGTGGAGGGAACCTAGTGATCAAACACTCCGTTCCCCACTTTCCGCCAAATTCTCATCTCAAAAAACCACAACCAGTCGCGTTTCCAGTCACACCTGCGTGCCCCTGCGCCACGACTGGACTCAATAATATATAAGAATAGGTACATCGTTGAACATAAGCCAACAAATGAAAGCATAGTTTAAGGTACTCTGTATAAACCTAAAAATAATAATTACAGCTTTTTATAAACAAAAAATATTTTGTTACATTACAAAAACCAAGCGATATTTATCAATTGTGACACAACACTAAAATGGACACAGGCCCGTTAAAGCGGCAACATCACACACCACCTCATTAAACAATATAAGTGGTGGGTAATGGCGGCGCTTTTAGAGCAGCACAATTCCTCAGTAATATAATATAACATATCCCTTTTATCTTTTATATAATTTTGAGTAATAACCTGAAATTATCAAACCTTCTTCACCAAATTATTAAATTTATTGCTTCAACATTCAGAATAAAATATTAAATCTAGAAGAAAGTATTAAGTATTTAATAATATTTACAATTATATTAAAATAAAACCGGTTAAGTGCGAATTAGAATCGAGAACCAAGGCTTGCGTACCAATTACAGAATTATAAGTCAAGTTAAGAAGCATAACTTATAAAAGTTGACAAACTTAATTTTACGAAAAAAATTTAAAAAAAATTGTTACCGCATATTGTTAACGAAGAAAAAGTAAAAAATGGCATAATTGGAATCGTCAATATTTAATAAAAAATTGCTTATTAAAATATACACTTATGTTACATAATTTTGCGCTTGTAACGTTTTGGCACGAAAATAAATTTTGTTCAACATTTAATTGACACATAAAACAATTAGCAGAGAAAAAATGAAATTAAGACATTTTGTAAAAGTGTTGATATCAATATTTCTTACCTTTAAAGTTAACTGTGTCCACGAACATGTACTTGCACATTGAACAATACAGTGCCTAGCAGAAAAAACAGCTGCGTCAGCGCCGTTACATATTCATTGTAAGAAATAAAGGAGCTTTCACACTAAACTATTTTTATTTTTTATATTTAGGTAAATATTTTATGGGTTTTCTATTTATTTGCTTTTAAATAATGTAATAAAAATATTTAAGCTAGTCGTACACATGACAGGCGCAGGAGCACAAAGCGTGACTGTAAGCGCGACTGGTTGTGGGTTGGATCCCCACTCGAGGAAATGTAATATTTATTTATTTTTTAATATTTATTTAAATTTATATTTTCATTTCTTCGCTCTGGTGTCGAGGCAAAACGCGGCGTTGAGTTCCGCCACTCAACACTAGTTTACCTATATCTTCTACCCTGCTGTATCAGGAATACAGCGTGAAGTTGATTATTTGCTTTTCCTTTCCTTTATCTCCCGTGGAGTGCCAGGGTTAGAATAGCAATCCCCTACAATCTTGTTAATAATCCCGTAAATGACGTAAAAAGCGATCAAGCGACTAAGGGGCAAATTAAAATGGATAGTCAGCATCACCCTCCCCCCTTTTCTCTAAAATCATCAACTGCCCTCACCAAGATGTCTGCCTTGGGCGGCGAGTATCGGCATTTGCAACACATGGGTATACCAAGTATAAATAGGCCCCTAGTTTTCAGCAGACCCGCTTGGGTTTAACACGGTAGCGGTTACGATATCGGGGTGTCTGGTTCCAGGTTGCTGTGATGTATTTATCTATGTAAAGCAAACGGCCACTGTCCACGTCACGGTGAGTCGATCTCAATAATAAACCAGCCATAGTATACGACGTACGTTTCATTACTTCGCGCTAATCTCCCAATACATACCAGTTACCATAAGCAATAGTTTAATTTCGCAACGTAAAAGGAATACGCTCGATGATATTGAATCACCCGTGCCGAACTAGGAGTATCGCTAATTCACATTAACTGACATATTTAGGATATTAGGTTTATCTGAATTCCAACGGAAGAGGGAGGGGACACGTAAACTCTAGATTCAGAGGCAACTTGTCCTAATTCTGTGGAGGTGACTAAGTTTCCTAGGGGGCTGTCGGTTTTTTGTTCCGCAAATCTCATAAGCAATGTTGTAGAAATCAGTAGTGTGTTGAACTGAGTAGATTACCTTGTCCTTAAGTTATCTTACAAGTACGCCCTGAAAATTGTATAGGCATATGAGCCGACTTTGACATACTCTGATGACAAGGAACGACGGAAGCTACAAATTTTGTTATCGTCAAAGCCCTCCACAACACATCGAAGGCTCACTACAACATTGTTATGAGAAACTTCAATGCAAAAGTGACAATCGTAAAATCGTTAGGATTCCTCTAGGTGGTACTCGAAAAAGTTGAGAAATTATGAACACAGTTTACTTTTTGAAATCGACTTGACTGTTCATCAAGGAGATGGAACTCAAACTCTCTTGTAGAACTAAAGATCAGATCGACCTCGACTCTTAAGCTACGAGCCACTCATGAACCATTAAAATTTTCCAGAGTTCTGACGAAATCTCTCGCCAGAAGACGAGTCCCGGCCACCACAGCAAGCCGAGTTTTGATCAGGCTTCAGCACCGCCGACCACATCTATACTGCTCTGTAAAAAACAAAAAAGGACAATGGGTCGCTGTGTATAGCTTTAATTACCAAAAACTAATACTGCTGCATAAACGGCGATGATATTGCAGACATTAGTATAATAGTTTCAGTATGAATTTGAGCAATATAATACTATGGTCATGTTCAACGAACATATTATTCCGGGTCCGATATACGTCGATGTTATACCTCCTCTGGCATTACAAGGGGTCGTGGGCAGCTGTGATCACTTACCATCAAGTGACCCGTATACTCGGTTGCCTTGTCTTTTTCATAAAAAAGACGACATTCCTTTTGAAGTTATTCGTAAATATACTATTTAACTTGGTAGAAGTAGTCTTCAACGCGTCCTACCTGTCATGACTTATGGTACTGAAAAGTTGACACTAAAAGCCGATAGGCGATTCGGAGCTCGTTATACTCTAAGTCTGTTTAAAGGATAAAATTAAAAAAGAAATAGAGCTACCGACATCGGTCAGCAAAAATTGTGGATTGAAGTTGTAGTAAGCTGAACACGTCTGGCGAAAGAGCGATGGCCGTTGGTCCAGTGGGGACCGTAGATCGGCAATCAATAAATACAATTAATTGTACATTTATAGAAAATCCACAAAGATGATAGAAACTGGTTTTTGTAAGACAAAATTGGAAAATCTACTACAAATAAAGGTATTTAAGATCAAAACATTATATATTTTAGTCTAACACTTCGATTTTTTTTTATTGATAAGAAAGTACACAAAGCAATTTATAGCACCTACACCAAAATTCAAGTTCACTCAAATATGACATTCTGATTTACATTTATATATTTATGACCAATCTTCTTTGAGGTATCTGAGTAGATTTCTAGGTAATAGTGTATGATTTAATATTATTTGTATTAAATTTAAAGTAGAATCTTACGATGATTCAGCATTTACAGTATGTTTAAGTAAGCATAAAATACATAACATAAACTTCATTTAATTTACATTTCTTTTGTTTTGCTTAGAAAATTTTGTACAACCTTCAGTAAAATAAATATGAATATGTATATGAGGTAGCAATGGCGCAAAATTTGGGTGAAAAGTGGGGAATAAAGTACACTAAATCTGCCTATAGTACATACATTGCTAAAAAAATTAAATCAAATCAGCTTCACGCTGTATCCCGCACACCGCAGGTTAGGCAGAGGGAACCTAGTGTTAAGACACTCCGTTCTCCACGTTTAACTTTTTTTTAAAGGCTTAACTGTGTCCAGCTTTATATGTAAATATTAATTTAATTGTGTCAAAATTATAAGTGAAAAATAATTCAATTAATATTATAGAATATCAATAATTTCACTTATTAGTTTTCTTTAATTTGAAGTAACTAAAATATTATTTTCATGTAATTGAGTTTATTTTTAACTGTATCTTGCACTAGATTCTCTCTCTAATCTCTACTATATGAAAAAAACGTGGATTAAAAGTAAAATGCCTATGTTTAATATATATTAACTTATACTAACTTTTATAATCGTATCGATTGCTTCTACAAACAAATTAAAAGGGACTCGACTATGTAATAAGAGAACCTATTTCTTTATATCGGAGGATATTCTCAAATAACCTATATTTCAAGATAAACCAAATATTATTGATTGCTTTGCTATTTGTATACCTATATTAAACTATATTAATTATAAACTATGTAAAACTTTAATAACTAAATGTCTTGATATACCCACATTGAATGTGTCCCATTGTCCTCTTTATCCGACTGCGAACCATAAAGGTGAGTAACGTGTTTATTAGTCTATGTTTGTTTGTTTCTATGTGGCGTTGAAGTGTCCAATTTTGATGATTCTTATGAGAATCGTTTTTTCTCAATACTGCAGTCGTCACTAAAGACATAACAACAACAAAAAAACAGCAAAGCGACAACCAGATGCCAAATAGGTACTCAATAATAATTGTTGGATTCCTTTCATGATTTTTCATTTTAACTGACAGTTAAGGATATTGTATAACTTTTTAAATTTGTTTAACAACCATTCTTTTCTTGCTAATTTGCATACTTATAACAAGTATACTTCAGTATTGTCTTATTCTGTGTGCCATTCTTATTACTCGGGAATAGTAGCAGTGATGGCCTAACGTTAGACTATGAAAGCGGGTACAAACCCCCACAATATTAAATCTCTCAAAGGTATAATAAAATTGCGAATTTGTCTCCTATAATCCTTATAAAGAAATACATATAAAGCTAATAGCTCCTATAAAGCTAATAAATCAAAACTTTACTAAATGTTTTATATACTTAAACAAAAACTGAACTGTAGAAAATATTATTTAAATTACTTTAAAGTTTACTTTTAAAATAAAAAAATAAGAGATGAAATTGATTATATCTATTTACCATTTAAAATTTGTTACTTTTGGAGTCGGTGCCAACATGGATATTTTTTAGCTTTTGTTTTTTTGGCTTTATGTTGTCGGGTTTTTGTTTTTTATTTATATTTTTTTTCACACACACAAAATGACCGTCATATTGGAAATTAATAACACAGTTTTTTGTTTTTTTTTTATTTTATTCCATTTATCAATAAATAACCACAGATAACACAAGGTAACCAGATTCTGGCGTCACAACAATAAATAAATTATTTATATGTACATATTGGACCTAACAAGGACTTCATTTAATATATTTGACAACAAACCGTATTCTAGGAGATGAAATTCATATAATATTGACATTTTTACGTATACATTTAATAAATTTTTAAAATTTAACACATTTTCAGAAATTAAACGTATTGTCAAAAAGTTTAAGGTTATTTTTTTACTAGAAGCTTAATATTAACACATTAATCACGTACAGAGCATCTTTTTGTATCAAAAAATCTGTAAATATTTACAGATAGCGTTTATAAAAATATCGTAGTAGAATCAGGACTCTGGAGTCACGACCAGCGCCGCCATTCAAAAATTCGAGTTACTACAATATTTGTACAAAGAATATTTATTTGGCGTAAGCTCATAATCATACATAATACGATGTCTATTAAATTTATAATCCTAGATATTATAACCCTATATAATAATAAAATATCTTAAAATATTATTATAAATTTATAATAAGATAAATATATATCTTTACATAATACTATTAATATTATTAATTGCTATAAATATTTACAAAAAATACCATTCTGTATGATGAAAGAAAATTGAAATTTTTGCATAGTAACAGTTGTAAGTTACGTAGGTACTATATATGACATATGTAGAAAACTCTTCAATTTTTTTATGAATTACTGGAAATCTTTTCCAAAAAGGTATGTATGATCTATGCATTTAAAAATTATATATTGATATATTTATAACTTCACATATCCAAGACGACAATTACTTCAATTATTTTTACTGATTAATTATTTATTTTATATTATTTTCAACAAGATATACAATTAATCAGGAGTAACAATTTTGTACGTAATAACGTACGAAATCGAGGCTACTTGATATACATTTAAAAACTAGTAAGTACATATTATATTATACCCTGTCATATAAAATCATAAATCAAGTGACGAACTAGCACCATCGTGGCGCAAATGTTTCGCAATAGTGTGTTGGTTGTGGATTTGACTATTTTGAGAAAAATCTTATAGATTGAATAGTAAAATATGAGCTTTTTTCTCAATTCCTTGTTAAGGAGTAGCCTCGCCACTCAATACTCTATGTCCCTAATTGGGAGGTAAATGGCAAAATAATATGTCACGGTTTTCTCTTCCTAAAACTTCACCGAGAGGAATATTACACTATAATTAAAAAAAATGTATTTATTATTAATTTTTGAAATTATCCATTAATAAAAATCTAACTTATTATAATTTTCAAATAATATTTATAACAATTATTGCCATTTTAAATTGGTAAAGCAGGCGCTGTCAACGTGCAGGCTGCATGCGAGTCGTTAAGCATTTCTATTCGCATTTCCATCAATTCGAATTTGATAATAGCAAAACAGCATTATGAAACTTTTGAGAACAATTGTTAATTAAGTTTTAAATCTTTTCTTTTCAACCATCATCATCAACCATTTTCTTAAAACTATAAGTTTCATCCGTTATTTTCACACTTATTTACATTAAAATTAGCTCGTAACGTATGAGAACAAGTATTATCATAAGTTAGAACAGATGCTTTCATTGTTCTTTTACATTTGTCACAAATTTTCCACGTTCGCGATGAACTTTTTTCCTCGTATCTCCTGTTATCAGTCGTCTTATCAGTCTCTCTTTGAACCGCATTACCTGTACAAACATTATTAAAATAATTAAGAGGTTATTTAAAAATAAATTAGCCTAACAAGTTTTTATACTAACAATAATCTCCCTTCGAGCTCATAGTAAGGCCCGTATTTACAAATCGCTTTCAACTCACTGTTACATGTGTAACAGAATCAGAAATCCATTTACATATTAAATAATAATAATAATGAAATAATAATAATCTTTATTTCCTCAAAGTAAGTAACTACAAAGACAATAAAACGTTACATGAAAGAGGCTTGTACATGTTACAAAAATAAAATGGTTCGCTACCCCCTAACTAGGAACAAACCTGTATTTTAAGGAGAAGTGAGTCTGGTGAAGTTTATGTTTGAAAGCAATATTACACAAATCGAAAATTGAAATGATTGAGATCTATTCTTCATTTGATGAGAGATCAGAAAGATGTAATCTTTAAGTAATGTTATATAAGATTTACTATATCCAACTACTGAATTAAATGAAACACCATGTAATAAACAGTAAACAGATCAGCTGTTTTAGTTTTTAAAATCCTTCTAGCCAATCTATAGATTGGCTCAATGTAAACAATATCCCATCAAAAACCTAAATGTGAAATGAGAGCCAAGCTAAATGTTAAATAATGCATCGTTCTCTACTTGACCGACAAAAGAATTTGAGATCTATATGGGTGCCGAGTTCTGTGTTCGCTCGGGATAAAATACAAGCTCTAATAAGTTCTTTGATTTTCACGATTATTACACATTTTAAATGAAACTATTTTAACCGGATTAATCGCGTATATTTTGTATTTTTATACATTTTTGGTACAAGCTCTAAATTTTTTACCTATATGCTTTGTTATATTTGCAAGTTAGTGTACTACTTCCAGCTTTTACTTACTGCACATTACACAATCTAATAAAATTGATATTTGGTTTGAAGTCTGGTAGAAAATGCCAATCTAAGTTTTCGGTTTGCGAAGCATCTATCCATTCATTGCTACTTGTAATTAAATAGCACATTCTTACTTTTAGCACATTCTTACATTTGCAAAATTTAAGAAAAAAAATATTTGAATTAAAAAGTACAAATGTAAATTTATTAAAATAATTGTAATTTGCAATTAACTCCTTCTTTGTATTATACAAAATAATGATAATTCAGTTACAATAATTCAATTCAATTTGTCGATTGTTAAGGATAGAACATTGATAAGAAAAGAATGAAATCCCTTGATTTCAGTTTGAGTTTGATTGAGTGTTTCGAGTGTAAATCGGCCTCTCTATCGCTTGTTCCGCGCTCTCGCTTGCACTCTCGGCTCAGGCGGAACGTGACAAAAAGTCATGCTTTTTCGTGCGTGCAACCAGCTTTCATCGACTTATAACTAGGACGTTATCACGTCAAAAAAGAATTTTGTGTAATAAAATTACCTGATGGTAACACACTCGGTGTGAATTGTCGTGTAATAGGAACGGTTGTGTAAGAACATCGTGGCTTCAATTCGCCGTTATTTTCGCGGCAAAACCATTGGGCTATTGTATTCTACAAATAAAAAAATATTGAAAGTATTAAAGTAAAATAATATTGCTTGTCTGCTATGGTTCAAGATTAGACACAATCTTAATTATATGGTATACTAGTCGTGTTTTTATTCTAGCCAAGATTTGATAAAGAAGAAAATAGGAATACACATAGAGCAGGGTAGGCAGAGGGAACCTAGTGCTAAGACGGACCGTTCCTCACTTTCCGCTGAATTTTTTAAAGCATTCTGTGAGTTGAGTGGCGGAACTCAACGCCGGGTTTTCTGCCTTGTAGCCATAGGGAACAAATGAAAATATTGACAATATAATAATAAATTATTAATATAATTCCACAAAATGGATTAAAATTAACTATATTTCGGACTATATATTAAAAAAATATTTATTAATTATAAATGTTACCTTAAAAGCATCTCTGAATTTATACGACATGATATGGTAAAACACTGGATTAATACATGTAGACATGTAGTACAAGACTCCCGACATGTACGTGATGTAGGAGTAGACAGACAGGAGCGTGGGCGACTTCGCAATATTGTTCTCCGTCGTCCCATAGATAGCCACGAGGCGCTGGGCGTGAAAGGGGGCCCAACAAATAAAAAATGTCACTACAACTGCAACTATAAAATAATTTAAAAATTATTCGGCAGCCCACATTATATTTTTTTTAAATCTCTAAAGTGTTTCAAAGAATTTATCTACTTCTCAAGATTAAACTGTGTCCTCATGGTGATACAGTGGTTGTGACACACAGACTGACTGCCAGACTCGAGAAAGTAAAGAGAAAAATTAATTGTTATTTATATTTCTATACGAATAATATTTTTATAAAAATTGATGTTACGTCATGCTCCGATATTTTTTTTATGTTTCGAATATTTCTCATATCCTAGGTATAATATTATTAATCCTATCCTATAAAGTAAGCTGTTTAGGTTCTTTTTTTTTTTAAATAAAAAACATTAATTATTAATAATTATGAATTTAAACACAAACCATACTTACTTAACATTTTGATCACTCTTTTTGTTGATTGACCGCTGTTTTTTCTCTGTATTTTCAGTACTGTTCGTGATTTTTTGTTGATTTCCTCACTCTCTTGTTTTTGTTTAAATGAGTTAGATTTGTTCAATCGAAGTCCTATCAGAGAATACAACCCAGTTATTACAACCATTGGGGCTAAGAAGAAAAAGAAAGTAGATATTTCAAAGGAATGTTCGATGATAACTCTAGTCTGCAAGCACACCGTCACACCTCTATGTACTTTTATACCGAATTGGAGAGCCTGGGGTAACGCTAAACCAAACGATGCTATCCATAAAATAATGACGTGTTTTATAGCTCTCGATAGTTTTGACATTTTATGTGAAACAAAAGGATGACATATTGCCAAATATCTTTCAACAGTGAATAGAGTGATTGTTAAAACACTCGCGTTTGTAGAAGTTTCCGCAGCCAAGCCGCGTAGGACGCAAAATACAGGTCCGAAAATATACGGCCATTTTGACCATATTGAATACATTTCTTGGGGCATTCCACTCACTAAAAGAAGAAGATCTGAGATGGCTAAACTAAACAAATAGTAGTTTGTAGCTGTGTGCATGTTTTTGTTACGAATAATGACTAAACATGTGCAAAAGTTACCAAATACACCTGTCACAAAAATAAGGGTGTAAATAATTGTAATAGGGATTACTATATAGAGGGAATCGCGTTGTGGACCAAACACGAGAGTGGGATCTACAATTTTTGACAGATTTAAATCTGTGTTATCTGTTCCATTGAGTATACCCATATTTACTTAAGTAAAGTAAATTTTATATAAAGTTATTTAAAATTTGTATATAGAGTACAAAGCTTAATTTTCATCAATTGAGTACCACCAACCTGAAACAATTATAAAATAAACATATAATTATCTCCATCTCCTATATTAAATATATTACGTCGAACATTGGTGCGGAGTAGATGAATTGTTTTTTTGTTCTGCTAGATTTTTTTTATTAATTTCTAATTATAAACTAAAGTAATAATAAAATAAAGTTATTATGTTATGCTGCTACAACTATAGGTACGTCTATTAATCTATTAATATTATAAAACTGTAGAATTTCTGTGGTTGAATGCAATAATCCTAGAAAGTACTGATTTAAATTGAAAAAATATATTTGTATTCAATATTCCATTTATCTAAGTAGCCTGTAAGCTATAATCCAAACAATCAACATGTTTTATAACATGTTGTTGTTTGTTTGGATTTCTTAGTATCTGCGGTCAGAGCTAACTCTGGCAATTATGTATAATACACAACTATCGGCTATTTATATTTAACCACACGGGCGAGGAGAGGGAATCTGGGAACCTAGTGTTAAGACCCTCCGTTCTCATTAAGACACCTGCGATTTCTACTTTCCGTCGTATTCTGGAGGCATTGCCCGTTGACACGTTACCAGAGCGAAGAAAATGAACGTGGATTATTAAACATGTTATTTCCTCGAAGCAAATGGGAATCGAACTTATAACCTGTCGCGTTTACGGTCGGACTCTTAAATCGCTACGCCATCATCGCCTTAGAAAGTAAAATCTAGTTTATAATAAGTGTAATACAATTTATCTTTCCTTTTTGTTGTGTGTGTTAACAAGTAATTTTCTGCCTACAAATGAATGGTGTCATTTTAATCCTTTTACTTTTCCTACTAAGTAACAGTGTTTATGTTACTCGGTTAATAAAACAAAAAATATATAGAGAGAATTTGAACAAGATAAACAAAGGTTCTTTAATAATATTGTTTCTATCAGTTTTGTTAGTTTCAATTTCTGTGTCAATAGATAGAATACCTACGTGTAAGTTTTATTAGATTTTCATAATAATCAAATCTCATAAATATTTAGTATACGATTGAACTCAGGTATTGTTTACCATTAGGAAAATTACATTATAAATACTGATAAAATGGTAAGCAACAGCTTATTTTCGTATTAGTACTACTAATTTATTAAACTACTAGATTTCGTTAGTTTTTGGAGGATTTGGCTTAGTTTTGTGAAAAAACATATTACTAGATATTATCTACTTAATAGTTTGTAGTATATGGAAGATATGTAAGAAAAAAAGTTTTTTATTAAATAAATAAATCAGCCATAGCTTATTAGGGGTCTTTATTTAAGTAACTAAATCAGCTGTAGCTCAAAAAAATCGGAATCCTTATAGCATCACTTTGTTGTTCGTGTATCCGTCTGTCAAGACCATTATACTTCATCGCGTTGAGGTCTCAAGCTGTAATTAATGTCAGAAATTCAGGTTTATAGTTCCTTGAAGAACAGAAATTTAGGTTCTAATACTTTGTCAAAAGGTATAAGCATATATATATATATATATATATATATATATATATATATATATATATATATATATATATATATATATATATATATATATATATATATATATATATATATATAT
>JAATLQ010033989.1:0-20381 GCA_013421005.1 Heliconius erato x Heliconius himera | reverse complement strand
AATAACTTCTCGAACAGCTTGGCGACCGCGATAAGGAGGGTTATAGATCGGTATCCCTCTGGCTGCGGGCTCTTCCCGGCCTTGGGATGACCAGGCCTTCCTCCCATGCCCGGGGGAAAAAACCAGGCGGGTGCGGCGGATCCGTTTTTATAAGCAAAAGGTTGCGGGGCGCGGGGGGACGCGTGGTGGGCGGCGAGCCGTTACACAGCAAGATTTTTTTAGTACCGTAATTTTAAATCTGTGCTACTAATTTTCTAAAGTACTTATTGAAATGAAAAACAGTAAACAACATTTTAATCTATATTAAATGGCCAAAAGGTAACTAATATACTTATATATATACTGAAAGTAAGGGTTAAACATGAGTCGATATAGCTTTTTTCTAAAACTATTTGTAATTTGGAAATATTGTAAAGAGCAAAGTTTAACGTAGAAAATTAATAACTTATTTAAAAGGATAAGGACTAATATCATTATGGACACACATCCCTTACAATAAGAAAATATATTTAAATTACCGTCTAATTTCCGTCTCCTCTACGCTTTCATTAGTAAGACTTAAACGATTTTTATTTGCATTTCTTGTTCTACGACCTATGAACGACTTTTTCGTGGCATAATTAAATTAAAAAAGGAAATGTTTAAGTAAGTAAAAAAAAATAATAAAAGAACAGAAGAAGAGTAAAAAAATAAACAACAGGATACTTAAACGAAAGAAATGATAAACAAAAGACAACCTACTATTCTATAAATGAAAAAAGATGAAACTAAATATATCGCCCTGAAATAATACATTAAACTCTAATTATCCAATACGTACAAACGCATCTAAATCTACTTCGCTACAGAGGCAGGCGGGGAGAGGGGCGCGGGGGACGCGTCGCGGGGCGCGGGGGGACGCATGGCGCGTGGCGAGCCGTTTCGCAGCAAGGATTTTTTGATATTGTAACAACTTCTAAAGTACTTATTAAAATGAAAAACAGTAAAAGACAGTTATGATCTACATTAAATGGCCAACGTAACTAATATACTTATTTATATACTTTATGAGTAAGGAATAAACGAAACATGAGCCAAATCTGCGGTTTATAGCCGGCGCGATGTGTCAACAATTAAATGCGTTTTTCTCTAAAACTATTCGTAATTTCAAATTAGTGTAAAGGACAAATTTTATTTTCGTTTAACGTAGAAAATTAATAAAGTATTTAAAAGGATAAGGATTGATACCATTATGGACAAACATCCCTTACAATAAAAAATATATTCAAATTACTATTTTTAGACAGAAATATGCTCACTGTATGTTATCCTTAGAAGATACAAATATGCTGTCGCTGACTTTTTTGTAGATCTTATTAAGAGGAATAATACTCTAGTACATTGTTTTCATGTAGGACTTACCATTAAAGCAGCGCATGCGTGAAAGTTTCTCAACGGGTAGGACTTTATGCACATTTATCATATTTATGTCAAATTACATTAAAATATACATATAATAAATTATATATAAACCTTCCCTGAGAAATATTCTACCTAATAGTGAAAACCGCATCAAAATCCGTTGGGTGGTTTAGAAGAAGATCGCTTAGAAAGGCCAGACAGAGACGAAATGCGTTCTTATTTTATAAGATATAGAGATAGAGATACTCATAACTTGATCCTAATTAATGACAGAATAATAAAACTAGTTTTTTGTCACTGAATACAGTGTTTATAATAGGTATAAGAAAAATGTACTCTAAAACTTTTCTGTAATACAAATTAATGTAATTCAACCGACTATATTCAAATGTGACATCAGTGGCGTAGCTAGGGTATTTGCTGCCTGGTGCAGCTTAAGACTTTATGCCCTTTAAAATGGTCAAAATAATTTCAGATTTCAAAACACAGTAGAGTAGATATATACATTTTTATTGCTTCAAAACTATAATAACTATATATAAGTTATAAAATTAGATTGTGAGTAAAAATTATTGCAAAAATTTAAAAACGGACATTACACGCTTTTTGACTAACAAAGTCATTAATCACATATTCAAAATCAATAATATCGACTAGTTCATGTTCGATTGACATGATAGCGAATTGTATTTTTCATTTTTATTCTCTCATTTATCTTGTACATTTATTAATTCCTGATTGAAAAAAATTAGAAAAATAAATAGTAGACTTTGATGCCCCTTTCCTTTTGATGCCCGGTGCGACTGCACCGCTCGCACCCCCCCAGCTACGCCACTGTGTGACATACATATTGCATTTATTTTACCTTTCCCTAACTGTATTTCAGAATTTATTAACGAAAATAATTGGTTATTGTAGTGTAAAAAATTGGTTTTTCTTTTTGCTTTATCGGTATTCTATTTCTATAATAAGACTAGAGGGCGCGCGCGGCTTCGCCCGCTTATTAGGAGCGAATTCTAAAAAAATCACGAAACACATGTTCAATAAAATATTTTTAAGAGTCTGAATTTCAAATTTTATAAAAATCGGTACAGATTAACATTTTTTTCCATATAGACTTTCAACCCCTATTTCATCCCTTGTCAGTCTCACAAGCCTCAGTCAGCACAAGTCCTTTTATATATATAGATAATATTATTTATAGTGCTATCTTATATTCTTTTAGTATATTACTTCTATAAATCGATAGATAAATATTTTTTAAAATTAATATAGTAACTCCATCAACCATGACATGTAAACAACCTTTTTTTTTTATGTCTTTACCTTTTATCTCATGCGTTTGTGAATAGAGTATAAATAAAAATATATTTCAAATTTTATATCTTACATCTAATATATGTATGTGTACAAATTAATTAAGTAATTGTTGAAATCAAATAAAAATGACTAATTATTTAATTATGATAAGAAATACATACCTAAATCTAGCATATTGACTATAATCATGCCTTTGTTTGTACATGTGATCATCTTCGTTAGTAATGCCATACAAATCATATGCCTGTCTGCGTTCGGTATCTGTCAGTAACTCATAAGCCTGCTTAATTTCAACAAACCGTGCTTCAGCATTAGGGTCCTCATTTTTATCAGGATGCCTAAAATATTTGTTTGCTTATTATTAGAAAACTCTTTATTAAAATTTAATTGCTTAGAAAATTTAGATTTCATTAATTAAATATTTTAATAATATATAAGAGGGTATGTAAGTTTTTAAAAATCATAAGCTTTTTCTACTATCTATGCTTTTATTTGGGTTTTATTTTAAATTAAAATAAAGACATGGACTCTTTATCTACTAGTTTAAATACTTGTTACATATTATCACGTTAAACAGGTGACCTATATTTCTTTCATTTTATACTAATTACTCCACAAAAATTCTAAAACTAGTATTAAATTTTTACCATTCCTTAGCTAACTGCCTGTATGCTTTACGTATTTCAGTCAGCGTTGCTCGTCGATGAATACCAAGTATTTTATAAGGGTCACCGATCTTTTGTGCTACTAGTATAGGGAGAACAATTACTAATAACAGAAACCACAGCCATCGTCCCTTTAAACACTTGTATTTCCATTGCATATTATTGAACGCTGTTGACTAAACCTCGCACTCAAACTTCCGCACTATACATAGAATTTTATAACGACATCGTGCTTTCTATGACAAAACACATTACTAATGCGAATTAACGTATAATTTCAAGAACCTCTTATCACTCATTCGTCTTAAAATAGAACGAGATGGCTGAAAAATCGTGAAAATCTTGGGAAAACTGCAAACTGAAGTGACAACCAAAGACACTAGTGATTTTTCTATAATCTTTATTTTACCACAGATAAACTAAATATAAAGTATATTATTCACGGTACGGTACCGTTCGGTACGTATAGTATCCGTTCAGAAATGTAATGCTTACTAACAAAAACACTTATAATAATTTCAGAAAAGTTTTCTGTGAATAATCGCTTTGTACTTTTAATTTATAAATTGTGATATAAAATAATAAATATAATATTAAAGTAAGTAAAGTAGTATAAAGATCTTCATGAAAAAAAAGAACATTATTTTACAGTTTCTCCTACTACATATTTGTCATTATGTGGCAATGGCAAATGTCAATTAATTGTCACTTATGATTTGTCCAATAAGTTATCAACCTTCAACCACACGTTTCAATTTTCAGTTTTAAATAGTTCTTATAGACGGATAGTCTCGTCCAGAATTTTAAAGAATTCTAAATAACTTCTATCTGGTTTTTAGCTTGTGTAAGCACACGTACTGTCGGATACAATATTTTCAACTCCAAATTTTTTTAAAGGTAAGATTATCAAAATATTTCACCATAATTTATCACAAAGTAACAAACTTTTGGAATATTTTTTTCTAAATATTAAGACGTTATTTTTAATAAATACACTACTTTAATAATGTAATAAAATAAAAGAGTTCTATTTGGTTGGTCTGGTTCCACTAGTTTTTCCAAATATACATAAAATTTTATTTATTGCCATGTATAAATTTGTGTGAAGTTTTCTTTTGCCCGATTTGTCTAGATAAAGCGCGGTATGAACTTTCGCCAGAAAGTATTATTAAGATGGCGTATATTATAGAATGTAGTATCTCAACACTTAATCCTTTACTATATAAAACATTTTTTTATAATAAACTTGGCCTTTAGTACTATATTTCTTACACAATTACTCTTAGGGCAAATTTAATAGAAAAACTTGCTCTAAGAATGATTGTGTAATAATTTATAGTAATAAATTATTAACAGATAGCCGATAACCCAATGTTTATATATAGCTAAATATATTGTAAACTGTCCTACTACAGTACTATCCATCTTCATCATACAAATCTCAGCCTGGTGAATCTCAGCAAACAATCTGTCATAATATACAGTTACTAAGCACAGGTCCAATTAAATAAATAAATCAGAAATATAACAGATTCTTACTTGAACCATTCTAATTGAGGACACCTTGAAAGTTGAACAAACATTTAATTATTAGCAAGGTCATCATTTGTAGTATGAAATTTTAGTGTCTGCAAAAAAAAAATATTAATTAGGCTGCAAGCTACACAAATAAAAAATAGTTCTCAAAAAACTGATAATATATTAATTGATATGCAACACTTTTTCAATGAAACCTATTATAACTCCATTTTTATATTGAAATATTAATATTTTTAAAAGTATTTTATTTTTTAAAAGTATGTATTTAGTCTAGTTGCTAATACATAATTAGTTTAATTAATTTTTTTTGGTTGTAAAACAATTAAAATATTCATTATTGTCTTGGGTAGATAAAGTTTTTCTTAGGATATTTACTTTTTACATTTTTTTGAATATATTTAAAAACATATTTTTTTTAATGTAGCAGAACTTCCACCTGTACCTCTCGAAAAACCTTCAAGTGCTTGTGGGCATAAGATATATATTCTTCATATATAGTCTCTTCTCAACCTATATTTTTGTATATTTTTATTGTAAGCATCTCTGCTTAAAAAAATTTTTAGAAAATTCTAGTACCAAAAGGTTATTTCCTAAGAATGATAATTTAACAAGAAAGGATGTTATTTATTAATGTTTTCACTATTATAGAACAGAATTTAATATAAAGTCATTATATTTCTCATGGTTATTTGTGTATGTACTGATGTCACTAATTGGTGGGTGTGTTTGTGACGCACTAGCATCAATTACTAGCCATTTGTTCTATAAATGTGAGGATGTGATTGTTTGTGACCCTTGCTTGTTAAGAGTTAAGAGGTTTGTTTTGAAGCAGTTTTTTTTCTGTTTTTTACTGTATAGGCCAACAGTGTTTAGGTTTAAATCACTATGTTTTAAACTTGTTGTCTTATTAAATAATCATTGCTTATTATTTATGACCTATTATCCATAAGTATATTTGAAAATCTAGTCATTTTAGTGGAATTTGAGTTTTGAACCCAAAATATTATAAAATAACTAGATATGGGGCAATGCAATGCCCATTTTTTTTTATCTATGCTATCCATACCACAGTAATTTTAAACATGTAAAAAAATATTTTAAACATTTAAAATAATACAAGTACATATAAAAATATTATGCATATATTCAAGTTTGACTTATAATAGACCTTTAAAAATATGAATGATTATTATTTTTAAGCTTTCATGAAATTTTTGACATTTGCCAATGACCTCCAAAATCGAGTTTGCTAAAAATCTTTACAAGTTTGTCATTGTCAAGGACAAAATTTTGGATTTTTGTTCTCCACAAATAAACAAGAACATATTTTAAATATTTCATTAGGTTGCAAAATAAATATGCAACTTAATCTTTTTTTAATATTGAAGAAAAAAAATATTTGTAAAAACAAAAACCCCGACTGCATAAAACTAGAAGAAAATAAACAAGCCCAATAGTTTATTAGGATTAACAGTCGGGACCTCTTTAAATTATACGCCGTTCCTGGTAAAGATTTTATTGATTGAAGAATTACTTATAGGTCCCGACTGTAAATCCTAATAAACTATTGGGCTTGTTTATTTTCTTCTAGTTTTATGCAGTCGGGGTTTTTGTTTTTACAAATATTTTTTTATTTTTCATTTTTTTGTTAGAATTTATTATGGTAATGATAATCATGATATACCTTTTTGAAATTCTGAAATTGAGCTCTTTAATTTGATACCCATATTGTAGTATTCGAAACGAAAAATTTTTTTTTCCCTTCGTCCAATGGCGTCCCACAGCCGCCATGATTATTTTTTATTAACGTCACCTATCTAAGAACACTTGGGCTGCTAATACGAATCTAACGACACCTCAAATATGTAAATCCGTTCAGGGGCTCTGGAGATATGAGGTAATAAAGAATATTACATACATACAAGATACGCGCGAAAAACATAACCCTTCCTTAGCAGTCGGGAAAAAAATATTGTAATAGTAATAATTAGAAATAATTTAAAAGGTAGGGTTTAAAATTATATTTACTTTTTATAAAAAATATATAGTGAAATTACAATTATTTTATATATGATATAATAAACTATTCCATTCGACCCAATAGTTTCTGAGGTAAAGCATTCCACCAAAAAAATATTTTCAGCCTTATAATATTAGTATATATAATATTTTTTATTGTTACAGATACAAAAATGGAGGCGCTCGGCGATGTCCTGCAACCTTATAAGGAGCCAGTAGCCATAATCACTCGTTTAGTGACTATGGGACAGATGTTCTCTGGGGCTTTCATTTGCTATGATATTTATAAACAGGGCAGCACTAAAGGGATAGGAATTATGCCTTTTTTGGGTGGTCTTATAATGTAAGTACAAATTAGGTTAGTAAGTACGAATTTAACATATTGACACTATCTCGCTCTATGCAGGATAAAGCATGAGATGGATAAAAGAAACTTCTTACATAAAAATTATTTCTTATATACGATTTAATAAAAAAATACGTAGTACTAACTACATTTAAATTTAAAATGTAGTTAATATTACGTAAATTTAAGCGGAAGAGCGGATGTGTCATAATGGGAACGGAGTATCTTGACACTAGATTCCCACGTTTCCTCTGACTACCTTACTATGTGCGGGATACAGCGTAAAAATACAAGTAATTTTTTATGCTATTCTAGCGCAGTTGTGATGTTTCTGGCTAAGTGAAGTGAAGAGCCTTAAATTTTTACGAATGAAGAACTTTTAAAAGTTTATAAGAAATTGATTTTTAGTCCTATTTTTTATATTTTGAAGTATGTATACTTAAATATGTTTTTAACAATATTTTACGTTTATGAATGGTTTTTTGCACGAGTTTTTCTTTTTCTTTAAGTATTCATTATTCAGATTATAGCTATTATATTTCTCAGTATTAATTTGAATAATTATTTCTATATGTTTATAGAAACGCTTTTATAATTTGCAATGTTAATTATTATGTTCGACATATATAATTCAAATTATTATTGTAATATGCGTCCGTTTATAGTTAGTTGCCTTACAATTTTATTGGCTTCCTAGCGACCTGATCGCGACTTCGCCCGCTTGAACTACATAATTATTAATTTACTAATCTGCATTACTTTCGTTTTGTAATAATAATAATAATATTTAAAAAACAATATCAAGTTTGAAACAAATTAATAAAACACTTATTTAAAGCTATTTTGTCTAACAACATTCTTTGAAATGGTATAACTTTTATTATAAGTAGATGAAATATAGTGGCATTTATGTAACTATAACTTTTAGTTATTATCTAGGTACGTGATGCATTTCTATAGCATTTTTATAGACTATGTTATGTATCTTACTTTTGTCGCACAGTATAATGACGAACGATTTCTTTTTAAATATTAAATAGGTATATATTATGGAAAACACAGCACATTGTAACTTAAGCGGTGTCTACACGATAGCATTTATAAAACATTTAATCATAGTACTCTGATGTCAAGACACTAGTCTCTCTCTCTCTCTGAGATCGATGCTAAGATGTCGTTTTTATGTATGGACTCGTATTTATAAACTGTTCTCAACTCTGAAATCGACTCTGGGACTCTAAACTCTTCGGTTCTTCGCCGAGATGTCGATTTTATATTCTATATCTAAAAACTTATTAAAACCGTTAATGTAAACATGTAGAAATGTACTTGTAATGTGAACTTTAACTAAAACAATAAAGACCAGAATGCTCTATTTGTAGTCACGTTACCTAGTGCACAATAAGTAGGGTTGTGTAATTGTCGCTTTAGCACTATGTCCCCTTTGCTTACTCTGTTTTTCGCGAAAGATGAGTGAAGTAAAAAAATATAAATATTTTATTTTATTGACCAAATTTGAACTTGTAGACCGAACTGTGCCACGACAAGGCCATTTTATATTATTATATAAAAAAATACTATATATTATGTAGATATATTAATATATCTACATAATATATTAGTCTCATGAGTTTTGAATCCAATTTAGTTTTTATATTTCACGTGGGAAATTGTCGAATTAAAATATTTTACTAGATATGGACAAGCGATCAAAATTGTTTGAAATATAAATGCTTAGGTACATTAAAAATAGTTTAGTAAAATGCAGCAATATTTGATTTAGAATATTTTTTTCGAAAATCATACTAAAAGAGGGTAGTATAGATACGAATCGAAAATTATTTGGATCAGATATACTACCCTATTTAAATAAAGGTATGACTTTAGTTAATTTCATTAGGTCAGGAAACACGACATACTCTATACAATTATTAAATATGGTTCCGAGGTGAGGAGAGAAATACCCCATAGATCTGACGTTTTCTTGATATCTAGGGACTTAGATGTCTTAAAGATGTCTCTTGAATTGACTGATTTAAATTTAAAATCTACATTACATTTATGCACGCTCTCCTTAAGATTCAGCGACAGTCGTGGAGGATATAAGCAACTGGAATATCAGCAAAGATTTTTTCAAATACAAAGGCAACTTCTTGATCACAGCTGGTTAGACCATTGTTATTTTTTTTAATTCAAGATCAAGCCAAAAATCTTATGAGTTTTCAAGAGCTTTTCCAGTTTTACAATTTATTATGTTCCTTGTCATTTAATTTTATCAAAATTATTTTTTATTTTATTTTTTATATGTAAAGATTTTGTCATAGAATATACTTTTTTAAACAATTTACAATAAAGGGTATATTATATATAACATAGACCATTTCGATAATTTGGTCATTTTAAGTTTTTCTGAACAAATATTTAGTTGAAGACAAGTAAAATCTCTACAAATCTTTACAGTGTAAAAACGATAAGATATAAAAAAAATGTCAGGTAACTTTTACCTCCAATAAAAAATATGACTTTTATGTTCAAGACTATAAGTTTTGTTCTTGGCTGATGCAAATATGTGTTATTGTTTGTTAAACGCGTACGATGAAGATAAATTAAGTGTATTTATGTGCGATCTATAATGAAGATAGGTATAGGGTTACTATAAAATATAAATTTGTAAACAATAAGTCCCCACTGTTATGAATCACGTAAATTTGAATTGTTGTTATTAAATTTTATCTATTACGAAAACATTAACTGTGTTGGGTGCGGAATCCAACGCCGCGCTTTGCCTCGCGCTTTGCCTCGACACCAGAGCTATAAATAAATACTTCATTTTCTTGAGTGGGGATCGAACCCACAACCGTACAGTCACACTTTGTGCTCCTTAGCCACGCCTCTACTTGTATAAACGTTGAAATTTATCTATCTGTTATAAGGAAAGATTTTATAAAAGTGGCTTCAGGTTGAAAAGGTGCAATGTTTCATATCGTGTCATAACAAAAACATTTAAATTAGTAGAATCTACAGCATAGGCTTATACCATAGTTTTTTACATTAATATTTTCATATCAATTTCTGTTGATCAAAAGACAGCTTAAGCCCGTTAAGTCAATGTCACATTGAATTGTAAAGACATGACCGATAGCAAACCGTTGTAATTTTGTTTGTTTAATATGAATTAACAACAAATAAAACAATATATAAGAATAGCTAATTATTTTTTTGGTTGCTGTATCCCGCACATAGCAGGGTAGGCAGAGGGAACCTAGTGATAAGACACTCCATTCCCCACTTTTCACCAAAATCTCGAGGCTTTGTGTGTCGAGTGGCGGAACACAACGCCGCACTTTGCCTCAAAAACGGGAGAAAGTGGGGCACGGAGTTATAACACTAGGTTCCCTCTGCCTACTCTGTTATATGCGTAAAGTTTAAAAACAAAACCACTGAAATCATGCACCATATAATGATTTAACATAATTAATAGAACGTCGACCTTCTTTTCCCTTGCATAGTAAGGTTATTTTAAATAATAAAATACTGTTATACTGTTATATTACGTAAAACGTTTGCTAATTTTAATGACACAAAGGCAGTAAATTATACACCTTTAGACGTAATAACCGTATTATCGCTAATATTCTTTGAAGTCACGTTATTTACTTAGATACAATATTTTTTAGAAAAAAAATGACTAAAACACTTGACTTTAGGCTCATATAATTTATAGTTCTTCTATAGCACTTGTAGGACTGGTGTAAAAAGCTGTATTTTTTATTAATTACTTACCTATACATATATTATTTTACACGCTTCACGCTTTGTTATGCGCGGCATGAGTATCAATTTTAATTAAATTTATCACCTTCCTCAAAAATGGCGACATTATGGTTTTGCTAAAACTCAAAACAGGAATTTAATTAATTTAATCAAACGGGAAAAAAGTTCTAGGATATTTTAGACAAACATCCGTCTGTCTGTGATTCGTATTCACGGCATCAAAAATATAAATATGAAATGAGAGCCAAGTTAAATGTTTTCGTTCTTGCCTTCACCGACAAAAGAATGAAGAAATCTATATGGATACTGGATGGATTAAAATTCAAACTGTAAATTTCGCTCGATATTCTTTTACGTACAATAATACATAACTGCATTACTACCGCTTAGATTTGTACCTTCCTACAGCAACAATTTTGAAACTAAAGTTAAAAAAAAAATTAAATTAAATTAGCTTCACGCTGTATCCCGCACACAGCAGGGTAGGCAGAGGGAACCTAGTGTTAAGACACTCCGTTCCCCACTTTCTGCCGAATTCTGGAGGCATTGCGTGTTGAGTGGCAGAACTCAACGCCGCGCTTAACCTCAATACCAGAGCGAAGAAATGGAAATATAAATTTAAGTAAATATTTCATCTCCTCGAGTGGGGATCGAACCCACAACCAGTCGGTTTTGCAGTCACACCTCGTGCCGCTGCGCCACGACCGTCCTCTAAAGTAACTAAAGTTTATTTTATTACTATTTTAATTGTTCACAGGGGAGTTCTCAACTTGAAGTTCGGCTTCATGCTCCGCGACGACACAATGATCCAAGTCAACTTTGTGGGTATATCCCTAAGTATTATATACATGATGGTGTACTACATGTACTCTAGGGACAAAGTAAACGAAGTGTGGCTTCAAACCGGTGCAGCGTTAGCTGTCTGTGTCGGTCTACTCGCATACGCTGAAATGGAAGATCCTAAACTAATTGAAAACCGATTTGGGAGTATTATAACTGCTTTCATGTTCTATTTGATAGCTTCTCCTTTATTAAATTTGGTGAGTATAACTTGTATTATTAATTTTAATTTTTAATATAATTATAAGAACGTATAAAAGAATTTAAAGTCTTACTTATCTCTAGGATATCATACAAACATACAAACAGAGAGAAATATTCCTCCAGAAATGGAGGATTGTGTTAGGTATTTTTACTGTTATTTAACAATAGAGTGAGTTGATAGTTTCAAACATTTTTAAACTGTTATTTTACACCCTAGAAAAGAAAAAACCTTTTTAGAATACTTACGTATAAATATTTGAATGAATCGGGACTTGCACCCGTAAATCTAGGAAACGTGTTTGGTGATTTGTTTTTAACATTTTATATATTAAAGAATTAATATAAAAAAATTAAAACTAAAAATACTAAACTAGTGTTGCTGTCACTAGCGAGGTAGTCAGAGAGAAAGGAGCGCCAAACTCTGCAGTCTGCATACCTCTTTTGCCTCGTCCATTGTCATCAACCTCTTCATTCATGCCCTTCGGGGGATCCTCATGCTTTTTACGTGACCTTCTTCAAGTATCTTTGATACTGTGTTTTCAAAGGTCAACCGTGGTCTCTCCCTAACTCTCTTACGAGTCACTTTAACGTCATAAATCTTTTTTGCCTTCATCTTTTTTTTATTTTACCACTCATTCGGTCGACGTGCCCAAACCAGCTGAGCACGTTCTTCTTTATTCTCACCGTGACATCCTCGCTAGTACCTGCTATTCTGTGCACTCTTCATTGCGGATTCGATCAGCTAAACTGACTCCCCATATCCTACGAAGAGATCGCATTTCCACTGCATTCATTTTTCTTTCATACTTCTTCTGTAATATCTGACCTTGACCGTTTGAATTATTCAGATTACTTTTCGTAATGTTTATTATTATTGAAACGTCGTATATAAATTATTAAAAGTGATTTTTTATTCAAAAATTCACATTTTGATATTTTTCAAAATATCCATTCCAGTTTATTTGTCCTCCAAAATTGATAAAATCAAAACAACTTAATACATATTAGCTATAACTTAAATGTATCTCTTTTTACGAACTGGTTGACCAGGTAGAATTAAATAAAAATAAAAAATATATATTTTTTGATAGTTTGTATGTTTTTCTTGTGGTTATTGACTTGTTAAGATAGAGGTCGTGGGCTCAACCTCTACCCGGGACAGATATTTGTGTTTTATATGTTTGTACCATATAATATATTTAATAGGTATTTCTAATTATAATAATATGTGGTACTCTTAGCAAAAAAAAGCTTAATTTCGATTTTTGCTAAAACTGACCAGGAAAACCAAAGAATCTTAGAAAAGAAGCTCTTCTTCTTTGTCGTGTTCTTCATTACTGAAGGTCGTGCCCGTTCTGGTAGGTCTTGGTGGATGAGCAAACGAGATGCTTCCATGCCTCCCTGTCCTCAGCTTGCCTTAATGCTCCATGCTCAAAATGTTTCTCTCTGTATCTTGCGTGATTTTTTCAATTGTTTGAACATCCATGAGATATTTTCAAATTATTATTTTTCTAATATTTTGTCCAAAAATTTATTTAAATTATATAAACAGAAATAATCATTGAATTCTCTCACGGTTGTGGATCTATTCCCTCTCGGGGAAATGAATTATTATTTATTAATATTATAATTTCTTGGCTCTGGTAACAAGGCAACGCGCGGCGTTGATTTCCGCCACTTGTCACTTTAACATAACTCAGCTCACCCAATGCCTTGAACGGGGAACGAAGCTTTAACACTAGATTCCCTCTGCCTACTCTAAATCATCACCAATATCCACCATTACCATAAATCATCCACCATTTTGTTATATAACGATTTAACATAATTAATGGAACGTCGACCTTCTTTTCGCTTGCATAGTAAGGTTATTTTAAATAATAAAATAATGTTGTACTGCTAGTAAGCTGTAAATTATACGTAATAACCGTGTTATCGCCAATATCCTTTGAAGTCACGTTATTTATTTAGATACAACAATTTTTTGAAAAAAAACGTCAAAACACGTCATTTCATACTTCATACAATAATTAAATTATATAATGAGAAAAGTAAATTTAATATTATATAATTAATAATTTACTACACAAGTACAAAATAAATGTTTAAATTTACCGTCCGACCGAGGTCGTCGTGGAAGGGTCTCATTGTTCCTAAAGATTATGGGTTCGATTGCCACTCGCGGGAATTCGCTTGTGTGACTGGAGAAGTGGGAGGAATAACTTTTCGAACAGCTTAGCCGACGCGCTGAGGAAGGTTATAGGTCGGTAACCTTCAGGGCGTCATGGGCTCTTCCCAGCCTTGGGCAGCATGACGACCAGGCCCTCCTTCCAGAAAGGATATATATAAGCAAAACGTTGCGGCGCGTGGGGGGACGCGTAGCGGGCAGCGAGCCGTTTCGCAGCAAGGATTTTTTAGTATCGTAATTTTAAATCTGTGTTACTAATCTTCTAAAGTACTTATTAAAATGAAAAACAATAAAGGGCATTTTGATCTACAGTAAATGGCCAAGGTAACTAATATACTCACTAATTTATATACTGAGAGTAAGGGATAAAGGAAACATGAGTCTGTACCTTCTGTTGCCTTTGCACCTGCGTGGTATGTCCACAATTAAATACGTTTTTCTCTAAAACTATTTGTAATTTCGAAATAGTAAAGAGCAAATGTATTCAAATTACTATTTTTAGATAGAAATATGCTCACTATACATTATCCTTAGAATACATCGGTGACTTTTTTGTAGATCCTATTAAGACTTTATTTTATACTATTATAGATAGATGGATTATTGTATGAACTATGAAATGACGTGTATATTACGTAACTGTATCTATTTGGGTATCTTGCTGCTATTACGTAAACAATTAGTCGTAATTAATTTCCTTATGGTGATAATCCCTCTTGTTGCCTAGTAAAAAGCGTGCAAAAGGTTTCCTTTATATTTTAATATATTTAATATAATAATATAATTCCTTATTAATTTCTACTGTTATCTTAACTTCATGTTTTTGTTCAGCATAATATGGGTACTTTATTCAAAATAATGATTGTAACGGAAATTCTTACGTGGATATAAAACCAGAAAGTGAAGAACAGATCGTGTTTATGCTGGGTACCTTTTACTTAGTCTACAATTTTTTTTAAATGTGATGGACAAATTTCTATTCCGAGGAATGCTTTATTTTCATTTTCCCGCTGTGTTAACCTAAAGCGCGGAGTTGAGTTCCGCCACTTCAACACGCAATTTTCGAATTGACGGAATACAGACACGAAGAACTTACAGTTTCGTTTTTGTTAGTATCTACCTCACAAAAAACATATAATTAGTATAACTATGATTTCAAATTTGGTTAGACAGAGTTCGAGCATATTAAGGCATTTCATATCCCCTACCTCCTACTTCCTACTATTTCCTATTAAAGTATGGTTGTCGAGTTGTGGCCTCTCTGAAGTTAGGCTTTCTGATAATTAAATTTTGATTATTTCTAGCATTGTTCACTTGGGAAGTAAACAATTACAGCCATCTACAGCTAACTTCACGACACCACGACCATACTGAACCTCACAAGTCCCAGGCACTGGTCTGATCTACTCACCCTGCAACGAGGAGTTCTTTTTCTTTTTTTTTTTTTTAGCTTCACGCTGTATCCCGCACACAGCAGGGTAGGCAGAGGGAACCTAGTGTTAAGACACTCCGTTCCCCACTTTCTGCCGAATTCTGGAGGCATTGCGTGTTGAGTGGCAGAACTCAACGCCGCGCTTAACCGCGCTTAACGAGGAGTTCCTTCTCATAATATCAATTTGTTTTGTTTCAGAAACATATTGTTAAAAATAAGAGCACAGAAGGTATGCCGTTCCCGATCATCTTTTCTGGTACAATCGTCACTTTCATGTGGCTGCTATACGGCATCATATTGAAGAACAAGTTTATTGTGGTAAGTATTATAATCGTAAAACTAGCTACTTCTAGAAATACATTAAACTATAAGTAAATGCTAATAATGTTCTTTTTTGACGCGATAGAGGTTTTATATTGTATTATGCAAACCATTTATGTGTAACGTATACTCTTCATGGGATAAAGATATCTTACATAATGTTATGTAAAGGAAAATCTTAAAAGTTTTTTTCCTTGTTAGCAAAAAGTATCAAGGATAATATACATAAAATGTTCTTACAGCTTGCCGTTTATTTAATGTGCAATATATGCTCAAAGATAGGTATCAGCCATTTGTAAATATGATAGGTTTGGATTCGATCCCTACTCGAGGCAATTTTATAATTATTTTTAATTCTATGGGAAGACAAAGCGCGGCGCTAAGTTCCGCCACAAATATAACATGCCGAATTCAGCCAAAAACAGAGAGAAGAGTGGGGGGGTGGTGGGGGTCAATAATTGCAAAAAAACTGCTTACGTAATACTTGAACGGCCCCTAACCGATGATCCTGTTCTTTTTTTCTTCGCTGTAACGAGGCGTCTTTTCAAAGATTTCATGGATAAAACTGCGAAGCCAAGTCTCTACTAGCAACTTTCTTGATGATTCCTCTCCCAAAAGTTAAATTTTCCAAAGTCATTTACAATATAGACTCTTCATACAATACAAATCCAAAGGTAATCTGAGCAGATTTTTGAAACCTGCCGTTTTAGTGTACCTTTCACTAGCTGATTTTCACGTATCATCCTATTTAAGGTATGATCTGCTAATCGATCTAGACTAGACAGTGACTTTTTTTTTAAATTATTGAATGTATTTTCAAAATCAGTTATTCAATCGTCTAGATTCAGTTACGTAAGCGTCATTACCGATCTTTGAGTGTGAACAAATCTCAGTATAACGCTTTCTAGCCTTTGCCTTTGGAGCTGCTATTAAGAGACATGTTGTTCCTAAAACACAAAAATGTTTAATTCTTACTTATTTAGAAAACGTATAAAAATTTGAACGTAGCGGGACTCGAACCCGCGCCTCCTGGAAACCGACCAGGCGCTCTGATCACTAAGCCTTACGTTCTCATCAAGCTACGTCGAAATTTTTATACGCTTGTTACAACTTATTTATGTTGTTAGTATCTCTGTAGGGAGATCTTCCTAAGTGTAAAATAACACTTTAAAAATTGTTCAAAAATGTTTAATTCTTGGCATACCCAGCAATCCTATACTCGTGCCACATCTGAAAACACGTAAAACTGCTGTGGTATAGTATTCACATTGACAGGACGTGATATTTCCACATAAAACTATATTTGCAACAAAATTAGCAGCCATATTACTTTTAAAATAATGTATTGGCTTTCTTAATATCAAAAATCAGAAGATTTAATTTTGCCAAAAATTAAAATTTGCCAACGACAACGGTCCTATAAATATAAAGCAAATCACTTTAAATTTAGATTAGGAATTGTAATATTATATTGCTACATATCTATTAGCTAAATGAAACGTTGAAGTATTAACAAATTGTAAGCGATGGTTCAGCTATGAAGTTGTTAAAGCACCTCAAATCTCCACAGCTGTGCCACTGGGTACATTCATAGCACCCCACCAGATTCTTAGCACCCCTGGTATGGAGTGTCTTAACGTTATTTTAAAACTATAATAGATCTTTATATTAAAAACATGGTAGATTATTTTTAAAAATATTACGCTTATAGGTATCAATCAATGTCTTATAGAATTGTTATATGTGTAACATGTTACGTATTACTCGTACTATAGACACTGATAAGAGTTCGAACTGATAACGCAAAAGATATTTAGCTACTGTTATCAGATAATATACATTGCTGAAGTTAAATACTTTTCATTTATTTGTGATTTGCATGCGATGGAAATATTTAATAATAAAGAAATGTTTATCAATTATATTAAAGTCACATAGAGAGCATGTTAAGTCAGTTAAAATACGTTAATTTAAAATACACAGAAATTTGTAAAAATCTCCCTACAGAGATGCTAACAACATAAATAAGTTGTAACAAGCGTATAAAAATTTCGACGTAGCTTAATGAGAACGTATGGCTTAGTGGTCAGAGCGCCTGGTCGGTTCCCAGGAGGCACGGGTTCGAGTCCCGCTGCGTTGAAATTTTTGTTCGTTTTCTAAATGAGTACATATCTGTACGTGGTTGTAGGTTCATACTTGAGGCATTTTTTCCCTCTTAACCCTTATAGATGCCGCGTTTAAAGCATATTTTATTTAAATAATTCGTTTCCTCAATCTGGAAATCCATTACATCTTTAATGCGTAACAACGACCAAAAAAGATCGATAAATGGAGAATCGAATTATATATAAATATTAGGCATTTATATACTTAGGTGGCGAAATCCAATGGCGTCCCGTATCTCCTATAAGCAGATTAAGATAAATTTAAACGTATTTAATGATGATATTTACATTATCTGTATTACCTAACTCGATTCGATAACGGGCAATTATTTGATATTGTTATACGTACGTACAATAACTATATCATATTAAAAAATATAGATTTAAAATGAAACACAATATGGACTAATTTTTGTTTTCTATTTCACTCTATACATTTTTTTATCATCGTGGCGGCTTATTTGTAGGCCATTATCTCTTTATTATTTTTATTTATTACTAGATAATTTAGATATAAGAAAGGAAAAAGTAGAAGAATCAAAGCTTGATGCCAGTTGAAGACGTTGTGACGCAGGGGCACATGTAGCTCTAAACGCGATGTGGGTTCCATCCACTTGGGGAAATTAATTATTTAATATTGTCATTTCCCTGCTCTGGAAACAAGGCAAAGCGCTGCGTCTAGGTCCGCCACTTAACACTCAATACTTTGAGATTTCGGTGGAAACTGAGCAACGGTGTTTAGTGCCCTAAAGGAGAACGGAGAGTCTTAACTCTAAGTTCCCATGTTCCCTCTGCCTACTCTGCTATGTGTGGGATAAGGCGTAAAGCTAAAAATTTCTTAAAATATTTTTTGTTTATTTTCAGCTTCAAAATGTAGTTGCGTTTGCTCTATGTGGGTTCCAACTAAGTCTTTTCGTGGTGTACCCATCGAAGTCCAAGGGCAAGGACAAGGCAAAGGCTAAAGCAAAGAAATCCAACTAATTAGGTTATTTAAAAAAAAATCCTGTTTTATAATATTAAATGTGTATGTATCATATAAAAATCAGTTACTATAAGTATTGCTGTGTATTTTAAAATCGATTTTTAATCAATTATCATTAAATGATAATTGTTTTATGTATTTAGTTCGATATCGAGTTTTTTATTTATATACATAATCGATTTAAGTAGTAGTATTATAGTAAACGATTATTACTTTTTCACAATAAATGTGATTAAATAACAGCCATGTCAATTTAGTTCCTGAAAAGCTAATGTTCTTAAAAGCGATTTTTATTCGATTTTATATTCTAAAATATATTTTAATAAATGGTTATAATATTGAAATTCTTTAATAAATGGAAACTTCATATTTCTTAGAAAATATTTTGAGTGTAAACTATAAAAAACTTCCTACTTTAGAAAAAGGAAAAAATGTGTTACAGATAATAGATACTATATTACAAGCTTACCTATTAAAAAATATAGCATATATTTAAAAAAAACACTATTTTTGATATATTTATATATAATACAATATATTAAATATACAGCATAGAAATAAATAAAAGAACAAGACATTTTTTTTTGGAAAAAGCATTTTTATTGCCTTAAAATATTATTAAGTTAAATAAATAAAATATTATATAATTGTTAAGAAACACTAGTTCTTTACTGTCATTCCATGTTTGCAGCTCAATTAAATTTTATGTAGTTTTTTAATAAAAACTATTTAAATATATATAATTGGGGCTTATGCGTGTCAAATCACCTTTATATAATATTTTACCTACTAAAAACTGTTATTAAGCCTTCGTGACTTAATTTTGTAGATTTTGCGAATATTTTGCAAAACTTTATGAATTGCACATCGTGTGACTGTAAACACGACAGTTGTGGGTTCGATTCCCATTCGGAGCAATGAATAATTTTAATTTCAGAATACAGCAACCAAAAAAAGAAAAACTTACAGTAGCCCCTATTTTTATAGCTCAAACTTATGTTTCAAGATAAGCAATCTAGTGAGTAAGCGAATGCTTGGGTTATTATATAAAAAGAATATTTACTTGTTTTTATTTTTTTCTTATTTACTAAAATACCTCTATATTGTTTTATTTAAAATTTCGGTAAATATTTTTTAAATAATCGATTACTTTTTGGTTAATTTTATGTATCATTTTGGTATAAT